>JAEUBB010000228.1:41766-52025 GCA_018257885.1 Parmelia sp. 050094
TAAAGGACTTGGCATGTTTGCTGCTGAAGAGATTCGAAAAGGCACACGGATTCTTGCGGAAAAACCATTCTTCTCTCTGACCAAAAGACCAGCGATATCTTGGTCCGATCCACAAGCGCCAAATGATATCTCCAAAGCATTCGACCGCCTTTCAAGTAATGAACAACGCCAATATCTGGGTCTTCACTGCCCTGAAAGACCTGGTTGCAGCCGTGGCGTCAGTATCTATGAAGCCAACTGCTACGAGATGGGATCGGGTACCTGCATTTGCCTAGATGCATCTAGGATCAATCATTCATGCATACCAAACGCCCATTACTCGTGGAATAGCAGCATAGGACGGGAAACGGTGCATGCTGTCAAGGATATTTCCAAAGATGAAGCGATCACTATCAGCTACTGCGCCGCAATTTGCACTCTCGATGAACGCAAACGCGAACTCGAGCCATATGTCTTTATTTGCAGTTGTCCTGCTTGCCAAACGGACACCGATTTTGGATTTAAAAGCCAAATTCGCCGCCAGGAAATGCGAGATCTTCATCAGCATATTGCAGACCACCGAGACGACCCGCCAGCTGCTCGAGCAGACTACGATTACTGTAATAAAGGTTCTAGGATCCTAAAGCTTATCAGCTTAATCGACGAAGAAGGATTGGTATTTGAGAAATCAAGAGCTTATCATGATGCGGCAGAGTGTGCTCTGAAGCTCGGCTTATGGGAGGAGGCATTGATATACGCGAGCAAAGAGCTCGACGTGGTCTATTGCTGTGTTGGAAGAGATTCACCTGTTTATGACGAGACGATATCTTTCATCCAGGGAATCTGCCTCGGAGCAAAGGATGCAGCAAAATTACTGTGGTAGCAGTGCTCCGCTCGAAGAATTCAGACCGACGCAGTCATCACTTCCAGCACAATATGAGTATACCAAAATGCAGATATTTAGGATACTAGCATTGGGTTTGGCAAGGACCAGTGTGTATGCTTCGCAACTAGCTGGGACTTCCATTATGCCAACGAAACAGTCCTTAATGCCGTTCATCCAGCAATAGGATTCGCATGCATCGTGACCCTTTCAATCCTCACCACCTCTCCCTGCATCCTCCCTTTCTTGTCCACCTCCCTCGCTTCCAATCTTTCCAACGTCGCCAACCCGTCATCACCAAGCACCCTACCAAACACCGTATTCTTCCCATCCAAATGCGGCGCCTGTCCATACGTGATGAAGAACTGGCTGCCGTTTGTATTCGGCCCTTTGTTCGCCATGGCTACTATTCCACGCGCGTTGTGTCGTAGCGATGGGCGGATCTCATCTTCGAAATCTGTGCCCCAGATTGAGGTGCTGACTTTTGGCGAGGCGGATGCGGGGGAGCCGGTCTGGACCATGAAGGTTGGGAGAGAGCGGTGGAAGGGAGAAGCATCGTAGGAACCGGAAGCGCAGAGGGCCAAAAAGTTCTAAGTAGGCGTTAGTTACGTGGAGAAGCGATAGTAACTATAGGAGGAGCTTAGATAGGGAAGGGCGGTGGAATGCTTACTTCTGCCGTTTTGGGGACTGATTCGCAGAAGACTTCGATCTTGATGTCGCCAGCAGTAGTGTGGAGTGTCACAGACATGGCTGATGACAAGCAGTCCCGTTGTTCAGCCCATCATGCTGCTTCAAGAGGTCTGATGAGCTCGGGAAAGACCCCCTCGACCATCCAAACAGATGGTCAGCCCTACAGAATTCTGCGCGGCCTAGAAGCGGCTTTTGCCGTGACACCGTGAGTACTTTGGGGTGGAATTTGCCATGGGCTTGGCTTCCACCGCTTGGCGCTCGACAACGCAATCTACTGGCAGGAGCAGGCTCCTAAGGGAATTCCAGCAAAGCTCCATACCCTCAGACCTCTCTCTCACCCCGCGAACCCCAAGGCTTGCTCATCTGCTTCTTGCACAATAATCTTCCCACTCCCAGTTCCCCACAGTCTCCGCATTCCCTTGCGTACTCCCCTGGTACTCGCGGATCAACATCCCTGCTGCAACTCTCAGCTTTGAGTCGCAGGAAGACCGTTTAGGCGTAATCTCTATCCGGAAGCAGGACGGACATAACATTTTGATGATACCCATTGCGGAGACGCTTCGCAGCATGCTATGGGCGGGTTAAGGCAACACCTAAGCCGTGATGACAGCCTTCGTTCGCGTCTGTGGCCCGCCAAACAGTGCATACCTCGTTGGGTATCCTGGAATATCTGCCACACTGGTGAGTGAATAGCACATTGGGATAAGCGGGGGTTATTGAAGTCGCGCGTGGACATTCTGGTAGAGGACCATGCTGATATTGATTAACCGTAGCCTCGAATAGAAGGCAAAGTTGAAATCCGGCCCGACAAAGGATACTCAGCTCCAGTCGCCATATCATTGGTGACAATATGCCTTCAACGCCGCGAAACCATACATCCCTCCGCGGACTCAGTCACAAAGAAGCATTTGGCTGCGCCAAGGAAAGAGCTCGTGGATATAGTCGGAAAGGAAATGCTGCTGTTTCGATGTCCAGCGGGCAAAGAATCCGAAAATGTCTACTCGATGGACCTACCTTTCGTGCTATTCATCCCATTTGGAAGAGGGGGAGAAGAGACGGCGCGGAGGGTACCACCAGCGAGTTTACAATTAGGGAGCAGGACTGCAGAAACGTACTACGAGATGGTAGTATTGGTACAGCAAGGTCATTCAGAGCAAAGGAAGTACGCATTTCCAGTCCCGATATCGCGATACGATACCCTCTCCACATTCGGCATGTACAACAGGCCAGAGTCCGCCGAAAGGATCACAGATCACCTGGTCACATTAGGCATATCACTCCCGCGGTGGTCATACGGACCCTTAGATCCGGTTAGCGTCTATATCAAACTATCTCCAAATCCTGACTGGTTGAGTAAGGCGAAGAGAGTAACGATAAACAAGATAACGATCGGCATTGATGAAGAAATCATTTACAATCATGAAGGCGACGAACCACAACGAAAGGTCAAGACATTAGCGAAGCAAACCCAGACAGTGGGCGTGAAGATGCCAGAAGCTGGATATTTTACGAATCTTGGATTAGTCTTCCCGGCAAAGGATCTCAGGGACAACGAAGGGATAATACCAAGGGGAAAGCAGGCGTTTCCCACGTACTCGGTCAGCGGCTTTACGACGACAGGCAGTCTATATAAGATCGAGTACTACTTGACTGTAAAAGTACGTTACGGAGAACTCCCTGGACTCGCTACTGATATTCGTCCTAATATTCACTAGGCACACATGACATCCGCAAAAGATATTCTACTCCGCCAACCCATCGTCGTCTGCCCGCTGGACCACACCGCCTGTAAGGAGGAAATGGAAGCCATCGAGCAAGCCGCAAAAGATGCCGGTAACATCAGACCGGAAAATCCCATGCTGCCTGCGCCCACAATAATCCGCGTGAATGATTACAACGCATTACACACCCTAGGCATGACAATGGTTGGGTCAACGAGGAAGCCGCTGATTGAATAGAGCACTTCAAAGCAGCCAAGCGAAAAACGTAACATGAAGAAAAGGATCTCGGATGGAGTTGCCGAGACAGTTTCTATCTGTAATATCAATTATCTTCTTCATTTACCTGTTCATCATTGGCGTTTGGGGGCATTGACGAAGAGACGTTTATTTCACTAGGAAAGGGTCCTCTCGGTCGGCGAACGTTGTGGGGGGGTTGCTTGGGTGCGCAAGATATCCAACAGCTGCAGACTTTTCGGGTCCTTTTACGATATGCCAAAATATCCAAGCATGCATTTTTCCATGTGTTTATGTCTTTTATCTTTATCATCAGAACGATGAGGGTTAGGATTTATGGAGTAGGGGAATCCAACGCCGCTAAAACATGCAAATGGATATTTCGTGTAGTCGGATTCCTATCCCAAGATTTGCTCTTTCCAGGCTCTACCTCTAACCAATCAGAACAATCATAGGTAGCCATCAATCACGACAGCCTATGCTGAGAAATTCTTGCGCTGATTCTGAGGCCTGAATGAAGCTCCGATGGTATTGCCAGAAGGCGCACCGAGCTGGGCCTGATACGGGGGCCAACCGCTCTCTGCTAAGACGTCGGCCTTGGGAATCTTCACGTCCAGGACTCTCGGTACAGACCTCTGTGCCTGTGGTGCAGCTATCTAGTCAGGACTCAAAGGCGCCCTTGGACATAATGAAACCAAATGGTTAGCGCCAGCGGTCTCCTAATACCAACGCATCTGACACCTCTTCAATCTCACATTCAACTCACTGAATCTGGCAGTGCCCCTACCATACTATCACTTTTGAGAAGGTCCGTTGCTCACTTGATGCGCCGGGGTGTCAGGTCGAGCGGCAGCAGCCGGGGAGAGGATATGGATATGATAGAGCTCCTCAAAGACGCCGAGATCGAGCCAGATCATGCCAAAAAAAGCCAGAAGCCGCTTTGGAAACTTGTCACGTCCGGTCAGCTCAAACAATAACGAACCTCTATTGAGAGGTCACCATCCGTCCTCCACAACCTGGCATTAGGATTGTGTCAGACTATGAACCAGCTCTGGATCCACTCCGAAATCTCCTTTGAAATATTGCATGGTGCACCCGCACAGAAATATGGTGCGCCGGCAAGAGACCAGGAGCTCTCCCACTCAGTTCCAGTCAGACAGGGAGCTATCGCTCTTTATCAGGCCTGCCAAAGATCGACGGCACATTGCGATGTGGACATTGGTCTTCTGGGAGATCGCAGCTTGCCTACAGATTCACAATTTACATCGGACACAAATCTCATTTACCATATAATTGTTGAATCTGGGAATATTTCCATGGGAGACCTATGGGACATCACTGCCGAAAGCTTCAATTTCCCTATGAAAACGACCATAAGCCCGACCATTGAGATCCATGAAGAACCAGACCTTGAAATATTTAAGTCTACCATGCTTTCAAATTCTCATATCATTTGCTTACAGCCTGGCTACTCCAAGGTGAACCACTACTTTCGTATGGGTGCAGATCATACCGCGACGGGTTCCGCGTCAAGAAACGAAACTTTGGCCCATGAATTGAATCAGCACAGAACATCAATGAGAGCCAAAGTCTATTTTGCGTACGATCTGGTACAATGCGGATCGTGTCTTTTGCGTACCCCGTGGTTCGCGTCCTTGAGCACCAAGCAACTGCGCAGAGCCGAGACGAAAGACCGACGGGTTTGCGTCTTAGAGGTAGAGCCAATATCACTGGGGAACCTTTACCATGATGATCCCGACACCATCTCAGATTCTTCACACTTATTTGAAGTCCGCATGACATTGATAGAGATTGCATTCGACAGCCTCGAGGACTCGGATCCTGTGAAGCTGGAAGACCATATCTATATGCATATGCATCCAACAAATTCCCTCTCGTGTACAAAGCTCTTGGCTCCAAGCACTTCAGAGTTTGCTTTCCGTGTCCGAGATCGGAAGTCAACGCCATCCTATACACGAATAGGAAGATACTGGTCCCCTGAGCTGACAGATCGGGAGAGGTATCTGATGGACTTCCTCGAAATATACCATGTGCAAGCAGTTTCAAGGTAGGCTTCAGTACTGGCTTGGGAAGAGCTCGGATTTGACTTTTCTAGGCTGCAAGAGTTACGTGACGTTGCACGGTCTGCTCTTGCTTGACCATCTCTGAAGTGAGACGGGTTCCGCTTCTGTAGATCAGAGCGCGGCAATCCGGCGAGTGTTGCGAGAACAATTGTCATGGAGGGGCAGGTGGTGTACAGAATGCCTTCGTTGCTGTTCATTTATTAGACTGATCTGTGCTCATGCAAATCCCCTGATCTCTTCGTGCCATCTTGACTTCGCAGCCGACAAGAAAATAGCCAAATCACGACCAAAAGTAGTCAATCCTCATCTCAGTAGAAGATTTATTACCTATCTAGTACCCATCGATTAGTCATCCAGACAGACATCGGTAGTGACCATCGCTGTAGAACCTACATTAGCCACGTCGAAATATCCAGCTGTGATCGATTAATTTTCCAACACTCTCCGGTCCCCGCATCAACACCGGGCCCCAAATATCATCCCCCACCTCTCCCCACCCCACCCCCCAAACCAAGCCCCCCCATCCTCCCCACAATCTCTTCCAACCCACCTCCACCTCCCACATCCATACCCGCCGCGCGCAAATAAGTCTCGGCTACCTGTTTGCATGCGCGATACTGCCGACTGCTTTCGCCCCAGACGCGTTTTGCGTTGTGGAGGTTTGTCAGAATCTGGGGCGTGCGGTTAGGAGGGGGTTGGGGTGGAAAGAAGAAGGGAAAGGGGAGAGGGAGGGAGGGAGGGGCATACTATTTGGGGATCTTGAGGGTTTGTGGTTTGGGAGGACATTGTGTGGTGGTGGTGGTGGTGGCGGGAGGGAGAAGGGTGGTGGTGAGTTGAGGTCTTGGAGGACATTGTTGAAGTGCGGCGTTAAGCAGTACCTTACGTAAGGTAAGGCGGCCATTGAATGGTCCATGTGGTCCATCGTCACTACTGCTTGTATATCAAGGGTTTCGCTGAAACAATGATTTTGATTGAGAGTCTACATTCTGTTATAATACCTAGGTATGATTGATCGATTGATTCTTCCCTGGAGCAGACCCTTATAAACCTAGGCGGCTGGCAGGGCAGCTGCCAAGACATTTGGGGGCCATAGTTCAACACGTTCTGCATGGGGAAGGCATGGCGACGCACCTCAAAGTGCGTGACAACACTACGAGTATGTATAGATGATTTGCTCGGGGGAGGACTGACACCACAGCAATACACTGCTTATAAAAGACTGGGAAAATCATCTCAGGTCAAGCTCAGGCGCAAATGACTCAGTTCTAGGCGAGATTCATATGGTTTTCCGAGGCAACCCAACTTGACCCCAGAACGTCAACCCCTCGGGGAAGACAGCCTCAAAAGATTTGACATCGCCACCGCGTGGGGCAATTAGCAACGTACGAGTGGCGTTTCACCATGCTCTTTCGATACAATATCTAGGAGGAAGATTTGCCTCGATGAGAGCGGCTATCGGTCCAAACGTCTCCTTTAGTGCTGGCGGATTCGGCCAAGTCAGATGACTTTTTGCTGGGTATCTATGGTGAGTCCGGATCACAAAGATGCCGGGCAGCTTTCATGTGGCAAGACAATCTTCGACCAATGGCCATCGAGATTCTAATGTAACTGGCGTTGCAAGAAATGATCTGGATAGCGGGCAGAAGACTCGACGAGTACAATCAACGGCGTTTGTTATATGCCAGAGCCGGAAAGGCCACCATCATCCTATGTCCTTTAATAGTTGTGTCAATCTGTTCCACTAGTGTCGAAAGAGACCATTAAGAAAAGTCAGATACAATCGGTCAAGAGTTGGAATCTCAAGCCATGTTGTGGAGTAGTGCCTAGAGGATTCACCATCCTTGTCATCAGCCTGGGCAAGGTATTGTTGCCAGCGGCAAGACGAAGGCCGTGTCTACTACCGGAACTGAGGGAGACAATGTTCATAAGGTAATAATACTAACAGAAGGAATGAAAAAAAGTCAACCTGACGGATGCATAGATATCCGAAGCCCACAAGAGAGTGTAGGCAGGGTTTTTCCTTGAAACGATGCGAGACTGATCCTTGATGTACACTATACATGATGCATCCACAACACAAAAATACAATTTCACTCTGTCCATGTGACCCTGCGCTCAGGTGAATGATATGGGTGAGTTCTGATTTTGGAAAGCTCAACTACGGCGGAACATGACTAATGTAATATGGACATATGCCTACTCGCTGTTTCTCAAGTCTCAAGCGACTATTGGCGTCAGCTGGCTGCGGGCATCCGCGGTATATTATTCCTATTGGTGGGAGTTAGAGTGTGTTAAACTGCGGAGATGAATACTCTCTTAACATTCCTGTATCTAGCCTGCTTTATTTCCCGCTGGCTGGCAATCCATCATCTTCACACATCATAGATACAAGACACAGACAGCACAGATAAAAGACTCGCTCATAGCTAACGTAGTCTTCAGTCCAGCTCTACTACTACAACTACTCTTCAATCTTCAAACCTACAACGTTGGCTTTGAGCGACAGACCAACCTCCTAATTATCCAAATCATGTTTCCTACCCTCGTTAGCATCTGGGCATGGGGATTCCTAGTCTTGGTAGCTCCACCAAACTCTTGACTTTACCTACTTTCCTAATCATCACGACCAGACTACCGCCTATGTCCTTGCATGCGCAATCTACAATCTGTACTTCCATCCCCTAGCTAAGATACCGGGTCCATTTCTGGCAAGGGCTTCTTTGGTATGGCACTCTTCCCTACTTTGATCATCCCAAAACTCGAAAACACCTTTTCACCAGTACGCTGACCCATGATCGAAAGCTTTGGCGGTCGCGTCACACCATGGGCGGCAAAGTCCACCTCGAGCTCGCAAAACAACATCGAATCTATGGTAAGCTCCGGTACCTGGGGTCGCATTCCAGACACTTAGAGTTCTTAGGAAAGGCTTTTCGCGTATCTCCTAACGAGATATCTTTCGCCTCTGTGAGATCCTTGAAAGACATTTACGGAGCAGTCCCCGGAACCCCTACCTTCACTAAGAGCGAATTTTACAATGTCATCTCAGCCGGCTTCGAAAGCACTTCTATAGGCTCTGAGCGGGACCCACAAGTGCATAGGCGAATGAAGCGAAGCTTGCTCAGTGCCTTTTCCGCCAAATCTCTTGGGGAACAGGAAGGTATCGTACAAGGTTGCATCGACAGCTTCCTTGTTGCAATTGGTGGTAAGGGACAGATGGAAGGAGGCATAGACATGACCAAATGGTTCGAGATACTTGCCTTTGACATAACCGGGGAGATGGCATTTGGAGAATCATTTGGTTGCATAGAACATGGTCCGTTGCCTCGGCTTCAGTGAGATTGAGTGGGTGTTACTAATCTCAAGGACTGTTCTTAGGGGAGCCTCACCCATGGCAACAAATGGTAGGGAGGCATTTATTCGAAATCACAGCCATCGACAACCTCAGGAGATACCCTCTTGTGGGCAGCTTGGTCAAGTGGCTGGTTCCAAAGCTCGCGCTCGACGTTCGAAACAAAGTTACGGGTTTCAGCAGAAACCAAGTTGCAAAGTAGGTTGGTGAAAGACTTTGGGCTTCAGATCTTACTCACAGCGGGTTGTTAGGCGCTTGGCTTCGAATTCAAACCGGAAGGACTTTGTGACAACCTTGGTCCAGAAGGTGGAAAAGGGCGAAGTGTCAAGAGAGGAGCTGGCCTCGCACGTATCAACGCTAGCGTCAGTCACCCTCACCACCTATACCCCTTTGTCCCCAAATACTGATACATTTGCAAGAATCTCCGCGATTGCAACTTTCCTCGCGGCGACAACATATTACCTTTGCAAGCACCCCGAGATCACAGCACGCCTACAGCAAGAAATTCGCTCCGCATTCAACAAGTACGAGGACATCGACGCGAAATCTGCAATGCAGATGCCATATCTACAGGCAGTCATACAGGAAGGCTTGCGCATCTACCCTCCTGCCTCGCAAGGGTTCCCACGCATATCTCCCGGAGCCTACGTGGACGGAATATGGGTACCTGCAGGGGTATGTGAAGATACAGATCTCTGGCCAGAAGCGCTGAAGGCTGACTATCCACGATAGACGGAGGTATACGGCAGTGCGTGGACAATTACACACATGCCTTCACACTTTCACCGACCAGACGAGTTCTTGCCCTCGCGCTGGCTTGACGAGAAATGCGAAGATATCAAAGATGCCAGCCAGCCATTCTCTTCGGGCCCTAGAGTATGTATTGGCCGCAAGTATGTTTCACTTCTCCGGTTATCCCTTCTCCACTTCCCTCTTTTCGCCCTCAAAACTAGTTATGTAGCTGACGAGGAACGTTCAAGCTTCGCCCACGTGGAGTCGTCATTGACCCTGGCGAAGATGCACTTTTTATACGACTTGCATTTGGTGGACCCGGCTCTGGACTGGGAGGGACAGAGTGAAATCTATGTGCAATGGTGGAAGCCTGCGTTGAAGATTCGCATCGAGAAGGCTGCGAAGTGACGGTCAGGCAGGCTAGCTGCATGTGTTGCGTCACCCTCGTGCGTCGTGAATGTCCATGGATTTGACGGATAACCATAGATATCCATCACATTGATTGGACCGTAATACTCGTCCCATAGGCAAATTTCGGCCCCAAAGAACATGCATTAGGCGAGCTTCCCGGGGGTGATTACCCTGAA
>JAEUBB010000229.1:0-58272 GCA_018257885.1 Parmelia sp. 050094
CTACGGTAATTTCTCCGGAGGATTACTGGGGGGATTAAGACTTGGGGATACGGATTTGGGAGGGCTGATGGGTTGGGTAGGGGTTCTTGATTTTGGCTTTTTCTTGTGTGAAGGAGGGGTTTGCTGACGATGGGATGGGATTTTGGGGAGATGGGATTATTTGAGGGGTGGGGAGGTTGAAGTTGAGGGGTTTTTGGAGGGGAAATGGAGAGGGTTTGGGGGTTGGGTAGCTGGGTGGAAGAAAAGGTTGAGATGGGGTATTTGGTTTATGTCTGTTAGATTATTGTTGCTGAGATTTAAAGGAATTGGAATGTTGGAGGTGGTATGTTATCTGGTTGGCTATGATGTGGACTTTGAAGAGTCGGCCTCGATGCCATTATGACGAGTCTACTAAGACATACAATCGCTTAAAATGGCATGACGCACCCTGGCATTACTCCTCCCCAACCGCAATCCCTTCCTCCACCACCTCCTCCCCCTCCATCCCCGCCTCCTCCAACCCCTCAAACACCATCATCTTTTCCCCCTTCGCCTCCGTCTCCTCTTCCACCCGATACCCCTCCTGCACCTCGCACTCCTTCAAACTGCTCCCCCTGCCCACCACGCACCGCCTCCCCAAAATGCACCCCTGCAGCACGCTCTTCTCCCCCACGCTCACCCCGTCCATGAGCAAACATCCCGTCAGCCGGACCCCTTCGCCGATGACGCAGTTGGCGCCGACGACGGAGCTCTTGATCACGCAGTGCGTGGCGATGGATGTGTTTGGGGCGATGAGGGTGGTGGTGGTCTGGATGGTGGTGTGTGGGGATATGAGGGAGGGGTCGGTGGTTATTTTGAGGGGGGGAGGGGAAGGGAGGGCGGCGAGGTGGAGGGAGGTGTGGAGGAGGAGGTGGGGGGTGTCGACGCGGCGGATTAGGGGGGATGAGGCGGGGTGGATGTAGGAGAGGAAGGGGGGGATGGGGGGTTTGAGGGGGGTGGTGGTTGTGCTGCTCATGGTTAAGAGGTCGATGGTCTCCTCGGGGCTGTTTTGGGAGGGGTGCAGGCTGAGCTTGTCGGCGAGGCCGTCCTGCCAGGTGGCTTTGGCCCACCAGCCGACGACGTCCTCGCTGATGCTGTCGAAGTGGTCGTTGCGCTGGATCCAGGCGAGGACCCAGTGGGGGAAGATGTAGATGTGGGCGTCGCGGTGGGTGGTGAGGATTCTGACGCGGCCGTGTTTGCGGATCAGGCCGTGGCGGATCGGGAGGCCTTTGTTCTCGGCGGTGGTGTCGCGGAGGGTGTCGGTCGTGGTGGCGGAGAGGAGTTGCGAGATGTGCGGGCGGAGGGAGCCGGCTGGCGGGGGCGCCGCGGGTGGCGGCAGCGCGGTCGTGATGACAAAGTCCGTCTCGGTGCCTTTGGTGCTGTCTGGGCCTCTGGTTTCAAACCACACGCCTAGACCTCCTCGCCGTCCGCTGCTCTCGCCGTGGGCTCCTCCAGAGGTCGAATTCGCTCCGCCGAGCCCGCCTTGGTGGATCATCCATGCCTCGAGCAAGGATTCGCCGGGGAGTTCGCAGACGAGGTCGCAGGGTAGGACGATGAAGTCGCCGGTTATTGCGGCTTGGACTTCGGGGTCCCGGAGGATTTCGGCGGTTGGTGTGTTTTGGGAAAGCGAGGACGGGGCGAGGAGGTCCGGCTTGGGGAGGGGCAGGGATGTGAGGTGTGGGTTTTGGGCGAGGGCTGTGGTGATGGCTGCGGCGGACGAAGGGGGGGTGATGAGTTTGATGTCTTTTGACTCTTTGTTAGTATAGAGGTCGTTGGGGCTGTGAAAATAAGGGAAATGCTTAGATTTTTTTCGTTTCTGGGAAATATTTTTTCTATTTATATCGCTGGCAGAACGTTTGAGTAATGAGACATTTTTTTCCTCTTCAGAACCTTGGTAACAGTACAGGCATTCAAGAAGCCAAGCAAAGATCTGTGCAGATAAACAGCAGTGAGAAGTATCCTCTTACTCGTAACTCCCATACGATAGCACCAATCCAATGGGTACCATACCATGGGCCGATTGGCTATTGGGACGAGGGCTTTTGGAAAGTCTTCCGGGTTGGCGGTGAATGTGGTCAGCGACACCCCCGGGCCGCATAGAATGACAGCTTGGAAGCCTGGCGAAGGCATGCTCAAAGCATGAGGCATTGTGATCCTATCCAACTAGGACTTTAAGACAATATGTCGAGGCAGTTGATCAGATTTCTTTGACTCAGTGGAAAAACTTCGATTTGCCATGGGATTGATTGTCTTTCTATTGCATATATTGACCGAGATTTGGTATCAGGGTGAGAGTATCTATTTTCCTGGATTCAAGGCCAGGTTCGAGTGAATATACTGTCCAAGTACTGATTTGTGAATCTGACGGTCCCTTGTCCAGATATTTTGCGTATTGCGCATCGGTCCTATTGGGCAACAGTAGAGATCTTCTGTTCAGCCTCCCGATCTGCCAAGCATCGGGACAGACAGATCCCAGCCTCGTCAGTCGTCAACAAACACCCGAAGGAACATTTTCGTGCATTGCTAGATATTATCGCATGGCCACTCTGTGGTCATTCATCTGTCGCATTTCATTTTCCCCCTCGTAGCCATCATGTCCTACTCCTACGAGCGACAACGACGCCAAACTTACGGCGCCTCGACGCGAAGAACAGCGTGGGGCTACTGGCTTCCGCTTGCTGTGACTGTCACTGTCGCAACTGCAGGTCTAGTAGCATGGGTATGGAACGAGAGACGAGATGACGATGACGACGACTTAGCCTACCGCCCACCTGGGCAAGCTGGTCCACCTCCCCCAGGTCCTGGCTACGCCAACGCTGCCCCTCCATCTGGCTACGGCCCTCCACCGGGTTTTCAAGGTCCTCCTGGCTTCGAAGGCCCGCCTTCCGCGCAAGCTCCCTTCGCGCCTGGCCCTGATGCTCGAGGAGCGGAAGAACAAACCATCGCAGCGCGCATGTCAGGAGCGCTCCGCCGGACACCAAGCCCCCAGCAGTTATTCGATGGCGCACGCCGAAATGTAGTGGCTGGCGTTACGGCTGCTGGGGCTGTAGTTGGGGGCGCTCTTTCATCGATTACAGAAGAGGGCAAAGGGGGGTATGAAGATCATTCGAGGTGGTCGGAGGAAGCAGAATCGCAGCAGGGAGAACCTTCGCGAAAAGGGCCTGAGCTACGAGATCTAGAGGGCTCAACATCGTCTAAACAGACCACCCAATCCACAATCAAAGCTAGTGGAAAGCGCAAAATCGTTGCCATTGTTGTATCTGCTGAGACCGACTATGAACACACCGAGGATGCTGGGTACCACCAGGAGCATGCCGTCAGTGTTTGCTAGTTGCATTGAGGTAAAATTCATGCTGACAATGGACAGTCAATACTCTCACATCTGCCTGAGCATGTCGACCCTGATACTCGTATCTTTGTGCTCATCTATGGCCCAGACCTAAAGCAACATCCCTTAGCAAACCGACAGTCCGGACAACCAGATGCTTCGCTCGCCTCATCCTACTCGAACATTGGCCATGAAGACACACAGAGTCAAGGCGAGAAGTCACCTGTTCCCGAATCTTCTCGTGAAAGGTCCCATATGTTCAACACGCTATACACGCAAGCCCAAGCGCTCGTGGACAAAGAGACGGAGATCATGCCATTCACCACACCCACCGGCTACATCCCAATACTGAAGCATCTTGCGCCTGAGACTGTCTACCTCCAAGAAACCCTTTCTGAGCGTGGAGATGCCATCACGCAAATCAAAGACTGGATTGGACGTGATGTAGTGCTCGTTGTCGGCGAGAGCGGACACGGGGGATTAGTTGATAGCGAGGATGAGCATGAGGAGAAAGAGAAGTGGTGGCACAACGATCCTCGAATCGGACTTGGGAAAGGTGTGGAGATAGTAGACGGATTACGTGTAGGAGAAGACTGGAGACGTAGAATTGGAGGACATGATTAGACGAGTGTCAGAGAATGGGATGTTATGGATTGGCTTCATGATTTGGGAACAGTGCCAGGGGTTGAATGAGTTGGAAGTATTTCGCTTTCATGATCGTAATTCTCTCAGAGAGTTCCTGGTGGATAGCAATCTGATTGTATAGTAACGTAAGGATGATAGCCATTATGCTGGCTATATGAGGTGTAATTATCACAATTTGCGACAATGTTCTCGTAGATCAGCACCATTGTTCCGCCAAAGGACGCTAGCATGACACGACGAACCTCACTATAAAACACATCCTGATCCAATCTCAGTACCTACAAACCACTTGTACCATCCATCTGACAGTATCAACAGCTACGCCAACTCACTGACTCCATGGTACACCGCCACAAGCCTGGACAGTTTGTGCAGCAGTACATCTGTACAAATCACCTCTGGACTACTAACCCCCACGTCTCTCAATGCGACAGGACTTGGGGGTAAGCTCACAGGGCCTGGTTACCTAGGTAGCTTGCCAGAGCGTGACTCCACGCAGCCTCTCTACATTTTCAACTTCAACACCGGTCAACGTCATGGCTACCGCTGTCGCAAGCAAACCCTCGGCCCCCCACCAGAAAATGAAGCGTCCACCTCTCCCCGCTGTCCAGACCAACGGAGTTCATTCTCACCAGTCCTCCCCTTCACCCTCCACGAGCACAAAGAGACCACCTTCTGGCTCCGGTTTCAAACAGCCTCCTCCCGCCCCTATGACCAATGGTGTCAACGGCAATGTGAACGGGACGGCGGCGCGCTTAAGCAATCGGAGGAGAGACCCACAGAAGCCCGGAGATGTGCGACCAAATCGCAGTGGGAAAGGTATCGATGGGCAAAGGGTACCAAAGATGGTACCTGCGCCATATGTCAAAACGCAGCCACATATATTGAAGAAATACCGGAGCAAGCAGCCCTCACTCATAATACATTTGCACCCTACGCACTTTAGATTCGACCAGCAAGATGGTAGCTTCTCATACAGCTCGCCGATGAAGTTCATTCTCGAGCATCTGAGGTCTCAAACTGTACCTCATGATATGATTGAGGAGCTTCAAACTGCTGGAGTCAGGTTCTACGAGGGATGCCTCATAGTGCAGGTTCAGGATCACAGGAACACTTCTAGCTCAAGCAGCTCGTCAACGTCAGTTGATTCGACTAAAACTGACACAAACGTTCCTTTCTCAATCCACAATTACAGCCAATACCTCACACCCTCACCATACGTTCCTTTCCAGCCAATACAAGAGGAGTCTAAAGCCAGCGGCGATACATTTGCAGCACCAAGCGCAGATGCATCGGTCTCTAAAGACAAGCAAGCTAGCAGGGGTCCCAACGTTTTCACCGTTGTTCTCTTCCCAACTCCCCTTTCTCTACAGGAAGAAGTCTTCATTCAAGCCAATACTCCAGACCTTCGCAACAACCGGAAACAGTCCATTCAAGTACCCCGCACGCCAGCTTCTGCGACTGTACCACCAACACCGCTGTCCGCTGTTCCTTCCACACCGTCTGCAAATGGCCCACCCATTAAGAAACAAAAGATGATGATCAGCGGACAGGAGATCCATGAATTCGAAAGCAGGGCGATAACGACAACCGCCCCACCTCTCTTCCTAGATCCTGTTGACAACATTGAAGATGCCCACACAGTACTTGACAGTTTGACCGATCCTCGCCACAAGCAAAGCCATCCTAAACCCAAGACGAGAAAGCGCACTGTTGCTGAGCTGGCCGCCGATGAGGCCATCGCAGCCCAGGAGCAGGCTTATATGCTTATTATGGATGAGAGACATAACGTCTCAGGCCCGGCTGCCAAGGCAGGGACGACGGATGGAGAAGCAGGCACGGCAACTTTTGAGCCACGCTTTGAAACATGGCAAGCTATCAAGAACATCAAGGCAGAGCACAAGGAGCGGGCTGAGCGAGAAGCCGAGGCGAAAACACAGCGTGACACCCATGCAGCACTTCAGAAAGCACGGATGGACCAACAGGCGCGAGAACACAGAGAAGACGCCATACGCAGGGGCAGGGAAGCTGAACAGCAGCAAGCACTGGAAATCCAGCGGCAAAATCATCTCAAGGAAAAGCAGATGAGAGACAACGCCACAGCACACCGGATGCAAGAGAATCAGCAAAGACAGGCTTTGGCCAACAGCCAGAATCAAATGAACCACGGTCATCCCGTGCCACACGGAGTTTCCCAAGCTCAGCACTCATCACCAATAGTGCGCAACATGACGCCCAATGTGAACTCATCGCCTTTGGTTGGTAATGTACCGGTGAATCTCAATTCCACCGGCCAAGGGAATGCCAGTAGCCCGGCGCGGCCTCCTTCGGCTGTGCAGCATGGACACCCTGGCCCTGGAGGTGTCGCTATGGGCCATCAAAGAAGCCGACAAGCACCTAGTCGCACAACCACGCCACTCATGAATGGCACACCGGCCATGCCACATGCTACACCCGTCGTAGGACACGCAACGCCTCGCATGAATCAAGGAAGTCCACCAATGGCAGCAATTCCTGTAACGAACGGGATACCGAACCAAGGCTTCAATGGACACCCCCAATACACGCAAGCGCAGATGACTAATATTTTGCGCCAGCAGCAACAGAGGCAAGCCGAAATCCAGTATCAACAGCGCTTGCAAAATGGCTCTCCCAACCCGCAGATGTCTCCAGATGGGAGGCCACCCGCGCAGACCCTTCACCAACTTGCTCAACAAAATCAACTTCAGGTCCGTAATGAGTACATGGCATCTCTGCAAAGGCAACAACAAGCCCAAATGCAAAACGGGAATGTCGCTCATGGCCTGGCTAATGGAGGTTCTCCGGGTCAACATCTCCAGCAACCTCGGCCCCACCAGCAGAATCCGAATCAGCAGCCTCAGCCCCAGCAACGCATGGGCCTGAACTCGCCACAAGCGCAGATGCAGGCTTGTATACAAGGCTTCTATAACAAGGCTATGCAGGCGCTTACTGCACGTCATGGTGGCAACCAAGCCGCCATTACCCCACAAGAGCAATCGAACGCAAGGCAAACCGCCATCCAGAGGGGCACAGCTCATTTCAAAACTCAACAAGCACAAGCACTCGCGCGGCAGCAGCACCAACACCAACAGCAGCAAATTGCGCACTTGCAGGCGATGGGGCAGATGCCGCCGGGTATGAATGTGCAATTGAACGGAATGGGTGCACATATTGGTGGGCAGCCGATGAGTGAGCAGCAGAGACAGGCGATGATGCAGATGGCACAAATACCGCACATGGGTGGTTCTGGCGTGCAGAATGTTAATGGAGGCATGCATGCGCATATGAATGGCGGTGGGATGGGTGGGATGCAGTGAAGGAAGTGGAGATCACGCGAGTGGTCATAAAGAGAGCAGGTTGGAGAAGTCATTTCATTATCTGGAATCGGAAAACTGGTTCACGGTAAGGAGTTTCTTCACGGGTACGGTGGGATGGTGCATTAGGTGATTGATGTTGGTGTTGTGTCTTTTAAGATGTGAGCGGCGCATACTGAGGTGGAGTGGGAGTCTGGTGATCGGTCTCCAACGGGGAATGAGACCTTTGATCATTTGTAGCCAGGGGTTGCTGGTTGATTCTGTGAAATTAGTAAGATACCTATAGGGGATGCTACCTACGTTGAGTTACGTTCGTAGCGTATCTGTCAATCAAGATTCATATTTTTGACGCTTGTGCATAACGTATATATTCAAATCTAGGCATCTAAACTTCTCCGACCCCACCCTCGCACCCCAACTCACCTCTCCTCGTTCACCCTCAGCAACCCCTTCTCCCTCAACATACCCACCAACTCCCAAAACTCCACCTTCGCCCTCCCCTGCACCCGCCCCTGCCCCACCCTCAACGGCCCGTCCTCCCTCTCCACATCCTCCACCAACTCCCCACACAGCCCCCACTCCTTCCCCCTCACCAACGCCCGCAGCAATCTGACCAAGGCTCCCCAGCCGGGTGTATTCCCCATCTGCGGCGCGAGCTGCAGGAACTTCAACGCCTCGTCGATCTCGTTGGCGTCGGCATAGCCTTCGATGAGGCGGTCGAAGAAGATGTTGTCGAGTTTGCCCGACTGGCCTGAGTGCTGGATGGAGGACCAGAGGGAGGAGACGGCGGGGAGGTCGGGGACGGGCTGGCGGGTGAAGTAGTGGGTTATTAGGATGGTGTAGATGTGTCTGGAGGGGTAGATGTTGCGGGCGGCCATGTGGGCGAGGACGGTGCGGGCGGCGGGGACGTTGGGAGTGTAGTTGTGCTCTAGTCCTTTGCTGCCGGGTGTGAGGAGGCCGTCGAGGAGGGTGCTATAGGTGAAGGGGGTGGGTTCGATGCCCTGTCTTTGCATGTCGGCGAGGATGGACATGATGGTGTCTTCTTGCGCTTCGGGGGGCAGGGAGTGGAAGGTGGATGTCGAGTTGGAGACGAGGCCGTTGAGGATGATGGTGAAGGTGGCGACGTCAGGGGTGCAGTTTGCGGCGGCCATTTGCTGGAGGTGGTCTTGGATGGCGGCTTGGGATTCATGGCGGACGATGGGGCGGAGGAGGATGTTGAAGGTGTGGTTTGAGAGGGGGACTTGGTGGGAGCGGGCCCAGGCGAGGACGCGGGGGATCAGGTGGCGCCGGTTTGTGTGGATCAGAGCGGATAGCGCGGCGCAGACGGGAGCTTCCTTGGGACGCAGGATGGTTTCATCTTCGGGGGATTCGGTGTGTTGATTATTGTCTGCGGTGTCGGCAGGTTCGAGGGGTGGTGCAGATTTCCAGATTCGGCCTAGCTGTTCGAGTGCCATGAGTCCTTCTTCCCATTTGTGGCAGTCGATGAGGCCGTGGATGTAGGTCGTCCAGGTGGTGCAATTGGGTGACATGCCTGATCGTAGCATATTGATCCATATGGTCTGTAAGGACTGGGCATCTTTTGCGATGATGCAGCCAGTGAGCATTGCTGTCCAATGTCTCGGACGTGGTAGGTAACCCGATTCGATCATGTGATTCCAGACCTCGACTGCTTCGTCATGACGCCGCAGCGCCCAGAATGTACGAAGGAACCGGACATAGATTTGTTCGTTTGATTCTTTTTCATTCTCAGCCTCGGTGGCTTCAAGATGTACTTGGAATTGATGCCATAACCTTACAGCGAGTTTTGGATCTGATCGCTCTGACGCTGCCCCTATTGCTTGAAGGCGTTTTCGTAAATCCATACCTTCCCAGTCCTGATAATCATGCTTTTGAGATACACTCAATGGATTTTTCCGGACGTGTGAAATGGTGGATGTCTCAGTCGGGTTGAAGATTTCCTTTTGCTCTGGCACTGAGTGAGTCTCCCAGCCTTTCATGGCTTTTTCGACGATCTTGGGAGAGACGTCTGCGCCAAGCAGGCGCCTAGTAGCAATCGATCGATCTCGCGTCAAGGCTTCGCCGAATCGACTGAATATACTCATGATTCGTGATGGCACTTCCATCCCAACTGCTCCCAGACATTCGAGTGTCATCTTCGCGGCTACGGCGATTTCATCAGGGGGCTTAAGCTGTTGATTCTTTGCCAATGAGCTTGATACCTCCAATGTCGAAGCCCCATTGTCCACATCATCAGAAGCCCTACCATTGACTTCATCAGAGTCTTCTGAGAGAAGGAATCTTCGGAAGCTAGAACGCGTCGGCCCATATTTCTCTTCGTACGCTGTCCACACTTCCAAAATTTCGCCTAATATGAGACGTATCTTTTCGTTTAAAGCCGCCCCCACGTTTTCATTTGTAGACTGATAGCTCAATTGTAACACCTGCCCAAGCTGGCACCACAGTACAAGGGGCCACCAATTTCTCATTGCACCATGCTTTGTGTATGTTCGAATTGCGTCTGCCGGGGTAACGTTTGGAATACCTGACACAAGACGCTGCTTCCGACAAACAGCCAGAAGAATTTCGCGGAACGTGCGAAAATATGCTGGCGTATCAGCCATTGTAGTGCTGTGGTCAAAAAGCCTTGTCTTATCGCCAGTTACCAAAGTGTCCTTGAGAGCCCATTTTCTTGCGCCAAGCAGACTCTCGCAGTCTCTCCAGATCTCCTGCAACGGCGCGGTTCCTCGCCGCAATTTGTTGTGCAGTTCTCCGAGGCGACGATCTATGGACTTTTCGACTGCTGATCTTTCGCTTTCGGCAGCTTTGGCTGCTTGATATTTCGGGATTCGAGAGTATCGAGACTTGTCCAGCGCCTGCTCATGCCCGCGATTCGATGCAAAGAGCGTTTCGAGAACTTTGTCGACACCCTTTGGTTTCCTCTGTTCTTGGTATCTCTGAGCGAAAGTCAATGGCTTCTTTCGAGGTGGTGGTCCAGTCGCCGCCAATTCGCCATTGTCCTGTGGCACCTCTCGGAGCGCTGTCCTATTGTCGTCGTCGCGACGGACGAGCTGGCCTAGGGAGACGAAACTGGAGTTGGGACGCTGGCAAGGTGATCGGATGAGTTGTCGAGAGCATCGTTGGCATATGTAAGGCACGTTCATGAAAAAAGACGATGCAATCGAGGGTGATTTGCTAGAGGGTTTACCAGATTCGTTCTAGGACATGAAAGTAACACCGTTTGTTGTATTTGGAGCTCCCTCGCTCCCAGAATCTCTTGGCGGTTCTCGGGTATATCGGAAATAAGTGGAAGAGTCTAATCCGCGAAGGGCCTAGCGAGATAAGTGCGTGGCACCATTAAAAGTGGAGGGGCGAGGGGGTCAAAGGGTAGCACAAACATAAATTGTACATATAAACGGCCTTGATGAACATACAGTCTACGACCTCCTTGTCCGCCTCTGCTCGCTATGACGACCCTCGTTCCACGCCCACCCTATACACAAGATGAATTGGAAGTGCTTTACCCTAAGAACTTGAAGCTCCAATTGGTGCAAATTGTAAGTCCGCTGTCCTCCTGCGAGTACTGCAATCGCCGGTCCTGGGCTGTAAAGTAGTCGCGTCAATTTGTGTGATTCGACTGACTTTACCGCTCATGCATAGCTCCTTCGACATGGTACCTGCATCTGCATCTCCCCGAAATCCAGAACGCTCTAAGTGAAAACATCAGGCGAGAGAAGTCCAGTCTCTGTACGGTTTCAAAACGTGAGTCACAATCAATGATTAAAAGGCCTAATTGATGACGTCCATGTTAGGCCGGGCTTGCTCCTTGTATGCCTTGGCATCTTCATTAAGGTGCTTGAACACTAATGGTGCCGGCAGATTGGCCCTATTGCAACGCTGCTAAAAGACTGTCGAGTGTTGCAATGACGAAAACGGATTGGTCCTCCTGGGACAAGCTCCAATGGCGCAGGCGTCTGGAGACGTTTGGCGATAATGACGCATCGATCCTTGCATCTGGACCCAACGGAGAGATTGACACTGTCTGGTAAAGTCTCCGACATACAAAGTATTTCGACCGTCCATTGATACACTGCAGTAATCTTGGTGAATTAACAGACAAGGGTCGCGAGACCACCCTCGCGCTCGGCGAGCGACTAAGACATCTCTATGTTGACCAGCTAAAGTATATGCCTAGTATTATTAGCGACGCAGATATGATTTACTTGAGAGCGGGTCCGTTGCCGAGGGCTCTGGAGAGCCTCCAAGAGAGCTTTTGGGGCATGTACCCTCTTTCCGCAAGGACAGCATCTTTTCCACCTCCAACCATAATCACTCGTGAATTCCAAGAGGAGACGATTTTCCCGAATGAGTCGAATTGTCGCAGGTTCGCGCAATTTCAGAAGGCGTTTGCACAGCGAACTGCTGATAGATGTAGGCACCAATTCTCCTATGACTCAATGGTTGCAATTCATACTTGACAGGGAATGATTCGAAAGAAGTTGAGTATGTTGACAAATTGATTGGAAAATGGATGCCGGAAGATTCCCAAGTCAAAGTCGATTCCCACCCTCGGCTGTTCGGTATTCTGGATACCATCAATTCGACGTTAGCTCATGGTCCTGCCACACGCTTGCCTTCCCCCTTTTACGACCGTAAAGGTCGCGAGATTATCGAAACGATTAGCGTCGAAGAAAGGTTTTCCGGCTTCTCTGAAAGTAACGAATACCGGGAAGTAGGCATTGGTGCTCTCGCTGGTGACATTGTAGCCCGTATGGTAGGTAACGTCGAAAAAAGCGGCAATGACGGTCTTCTCGAGATTGGCGGGGAAGATGGCTTCCAGGGCGCTGGAAGAGGTGGAGAGAAAGCCTTGAAATTCGGCCTGAGCGGCTGCCACGATACCTCTTTGGGGGCGCTGCTAACCAGCTTGGGATGCTTTGAGGGCGAGAAATGGCCACCTTACACCAGCCATCTGGCTTTTGAGCTTTTCAAAGAAGCGGGAGCCGATAGAGAGTCCATCGATGGGGACAAGCTTGACAGGCCAGCTACTGCCGATGCCGCACATAAGCAGAAGCAAGGCGCACTGAGCACGTTCTTTGGCTCCGGAGGGAAGACTAAGATAGCCACAGAGGGTATAGCGCGGAAGAGGACAGATGAGCTTAGTGCGAGTGAACGGGAGAAGCTAAAAGGCCATTACGTCCGCATACGGTACAACGATCGACCTGTCGTGGTTCCCGGCTGTAGACTTCCGGGGAAGCACCTTGATGGCGACGAGAGCTTTTGTACGCTGGTACGTGTGTCCTGTGGAGAAGAGTCTCCTGCGCTGTCTAATGCTCCGTAGGAGGCCTTCAAGGCCATCGTCGATCGCTTCACGCCCAGAAATTGGAAGCAAGCTTGCATATCAAACACAGACAAATCGGCATTCCCTGCGGAAATCGAGCCTGCTGGGTATTAATCGAACCGTTACAGGTTAGATAGTTGTAGATGGCTGTTTACACGTCTCGACGACACATGAGCTTTGTGAATTCCGTCTTTCCATAACAAGACACACAGAGATATGCCAATGCCAAGAACAAATACCCCTACATCCCCAACATAAACCCCAATCGAGACTACAAGCCTAGCTTTCGTTTCGCATACCCCTCAGCATCCACGCCCACCCCCTCACCCTCACCAACGCAACCACAACATATATTTCCCACAGACTGCGCTCTCAGCCTCCCTATCCATCACAAACCACAAGCCCCCACCAATCTCCCTCGCCTCTCACCACGATACCCAAAGAACCCGTCGAAAAGAACAGCTTCTAGCGCTCGTAGTGCCAGCCTCAAGTTCTAATCCAATGCATCACCTTGACTCAGAAAATACAATACAATACTCATGTCGTCAACAGTACTCATAGTACGCAACGTGAAAGGAAAAAAGAACAAGAAAAAAGAACCCATGATGACTTCACTTCGATCTACCATGTATGCTTCTGACAGTCTTTGTCCAAATTCCGCATTTCAAAGGCAGTAAGTAGGTAGCGGCAGTACCCCGTCCCCTCCAAAACGCGCACCGAGACCTGAGAGTGTGAGAAAATGCCGCAGGTATGCACTGCAAACGCGGCACGGCGCTCTTAGTCATGGTAAACGTGGAAGATCTGCTAGGTCAAATTCCCGTTCTTCAGAGTTGTATATCGACCACATATAACCGAGCTAAATAACAGCCAGGATAACAGCGTGCCATTGTTACTGGAAGATAGATTCTGAGGAACAGTCAGACGATTCGATCGCCCGGATATTGCAGACGGCCACTTCTAACCGCGCGATACAATTTCTCCAGCCCTATCAGCCAAAAGTACTTGCTTGCCCTCAGCCCAGACATGCACCCGTTTTCCCCCAAGCCAATGCTCAGATTTCCCGCTCGCTCGAAATGGTGCTTTTGAATCACCATTCCACCCTCTCGAAACAGACCTCAGCCTTGGATCCCTCGTCGCCACTCTTCCACAGCTTGTCCGCGTCGGGCACAAGAGTGGTTGAGAAGTCGAGATATATATACGCTAGTGCGGTTTTCATCACTAGAGGGGTATCAGATTGTCAGCGGCTGTGCTCATATGTGAATACTGGAAATATAAAAAGACGTACTGGCCATCGCCAACTCCCTACCAATGCAGCTTCTCGGTCCGCTCGAGAAGGTAAAAAGGTGTCTGTAGAGGTCAAGATACTCCTCTCGACTATTGAGTAACCTGATCGGTAAGCCAGCTGTTAGTTACTCATTTCCGGAGGAATTCGATAGAGAGAGCAAAGAATAGTTATGTGTTCATTCTGCTAGGAAGGAGCTATACATACCAACGGTCAGGGCAGAATTTTTCTGGTGCTGGGAAGATAGCAGGGTGGTTGTTCATCAAGTGCGGCTGCGTCGATACCACAGTGCCTTCGGGCAGATAGTAGCCTTCGATTGTGCAGCCGCCTGCGGGAACGAGCCGGGGTTGGTAGCTTTCGATTGTGTCGACGCTAAACGGGAAATGGGATGGTTTTAGCCCTTGTACGCCAAGAGAGGAGACAGGGTGGAAACGAGAAGGGATGAGAGACGAGTGGGGAGGAGGGACAATTATGGAGGATAATGAAGTAGATTGAAGTCTTTGTTCTTGGCTTTCAATATTGTAGAGGTGCTGTCATGAAGACTGTCATCTCCAAGAGGGAAGACCTACACACGCAATGCTTCTAGTATCAGTGCGTTTAGGAATGGTAGACTGTCGATCTGAGTGTAATTGCTGACATCAGTGTCGCGAGGAAGATGGGTACGGAGTTCGCTGCGCAGGCGGACTTGGTACTCGGGATGGTGGGTTAGTTTTCTCATCAAGAACTCAAGTGTGCAAGGGACGGGATCATGGCCGGCTCCTATCTTAGCATGAGCACTTTTCTGACCGTTGTCTTTAGTTTGAGCAGTGCAGGATGGATTGAGTGTGGATGGACGAAGCAGGCATCGCAAAAGGAAGCAAGCCAAGCGCACCCATGTGATCCATGATCTCACTCGCACGCTCTTGCCAAGAGAGCGACGCCTTACTCGTAGGGTTCTTGTGTGTTAGCAGAGGCCAGTAGACGCTTCGTTCTGAGTATTTCTGGTCTTCACTCTCCGTCTCCAGATATGAGGACACGCGCGCTTCATACTGTTTCGTGATAGACGCAACCCATGCTTCAAACCGTAAATGAGCATCTCGTCCGCGAGGCGTGAAGATATTGCTAAAATATTTGAGTCCCGGTTGACTCTCGAAAAATAAGAATGAGTCGCGCTTATCTTCATGCCAGAGCTCCCAGTCGTTCATTCCAAGTTCCTCCATGGTGTTAGCGCCTGCTCGCAATTCCTCGAGAAAGCTAGTGCCTTCAGCATCAGAGAATGCGAACGCGGTGACGATGTCCGCTCCTAAAGCACGAATGCAATTGCGAGGGATTACATAGCCAGAACCTGTTGATTTGGCGGTGGTTTGGTTTAATAGGAATCGGGTAAACTTCGCAGTCCGAGATCTTAGGATGTGCTGCACGCGCGGGCTGTGGATTGATGAGCGGGAGTAGACGGAAGCGAATACGCGTTTGCGAGTGAGATGAGCTGAGCGAGGGATGAATGAGAACATGTTTGACGTGCTGTTGCGGATCGCCAGTATCAGATAATAGCATTATTTGGGAATAAGGAAAGGGGTGTGGCAAGGTCACCCAAAATTCTGGAACGCAGTGTAATGTGATGTCCTGTCAAATCCACCGTCATAGACCATCCTGATACCTGGGATGGTCATGATCGAAACTTCATTGGGAGCGACTCGAACGAGCGGCAGGATCTCGCCATCGTGCTTGACGTGGGCGTTGTAGTGGGCATAGCGTCTTCTGTTTTGATAGATTTGCCATACGATATAGCTGCGAGAGAATGGTGCGGACCAGTGAACTGTTGGGATTCGGGTACGAGGGTCTATCCAATGATTGTACAATGTAAGTAGAACGAGTAAAGCAATCGACATTAGGAAGGAAAACAACGCGACTGGAAAAGGGGCCATGGCGCTTGAAATTAAAGAGAAATAGAATCCTTTCCATGCATCGAGGTTCTACTTGAGCCCTTAAGACGGCAGGATAGCATTACGATATATTTGTATTCGTCAAGCCGGTGGAGCTTTGATGATTGAAGCATAGAGCACCAGGACATAAACAATCGGTCCGTGTAACCCACCAGAGTCTAAACATTTCAACAACTCCACGATCATATCATGAAAATGATCGCTCGGCATTCACAGGTAAAGTCTAGTACAAAGAGAAGGACCATCAACCACGGCTCCCCGCAGGAGTTTAAAAACGCACGAGCATGAATCTCTCCGGTGGAGAATGCGGACTGACAATGAATCTTTCTGTCATGAAGTTGCGTATGGCTGAGAACTCTCGGAAGAAAGATGGGCTTGCCCTGAAATCACACATGACGCAGTGGAAATGCTATGATGTGTATGACTGTGGTTGGACCAGATGGCGGAGAATTTGGAGAAGGATTCTCTCCGGGATCGTGGATGGTGGTTTCTTAGTGGCCGCTCGGATCATCAGTCAAAATCATTAGACGTGAAGGGTAGAGGGCCCTAACAAGAACAGTATGATTGATTGGTTGGTCTAAGGCAGGTAGTTGGTAGGTAGTTGGTAGGTAGTTGGTAGGTAGTTGGTAGGTAGTTGGTAGGTAGTTGGTAGGTAGTTGGTAGGTAGAGTAGCACGCGGGTAGCAAAAAAGCCTGTACACTCTGAATTATTTCAAAAGGTCGCAGCTTATCAACCACGGCAGCAACGCAAAAACTTTTGCCACCGAAAGTGTAGAGAAAGTAGTTTTTCGGAATAGTTTCACTGAAAATTTTCAGTAAAAATCGTTGGTTGTGAAGTTGTCAAGACCTTCGTAATTTGGTTGCTACCCGCGTGAGTAAGGTAGGTGGTCTAAGGTACGGTGGTACCTTACCTATTTCGTCTGCTTCGGAAAATTTACCCTTATTTCCACACTAGCCCTTACTGCACTAGTGGAACTCGGCCAAACCTCGGCGGATTTCAATGTTTACTCTCGTCGTCTGTTCGCATGGCTACCTTACTGTGTTCAAAATGCAACGATATGGCAAATAAGACTCGTTTCTCATGTGAGTCAATGGGATCTATCATCTGCATCTGACTTAATGCTAACGCTCGAAAGCTCAACATTCAGTGGTGTCTCCTGATGGTAGCCTCATCGCAACGCTCCAGCACTCCCGGCTGATTGTATCCTCCTCACAGAATCGCGAGGTCTTTCGAAATTATCCACTGCCTCAGGAATTCGTTCTAAGGTGCCGCTATCTTCGGTGGTACAGGACCGATGACTTGGCTAGGGAAAAAACGAAAGAGCAAGGGAACGAGCACAGTGAGCGACCAGGGCGCATATTACTTGCAGACGACGATGCGGTCCGTGTATATGATATCAATGCCCCCGCGTGGCATGCAGTGATCGATAAAGCCGCTGGGAATCTTGGAAAAATCGCAGACGTAGCTTTCGGACATACGACAAATGAAGTCGTGGTTCTCTCGGACTTTGGCATCAAACTTACAACATGGTCTCTTCTCACCAGTCGTGGGGCTGAAATCAGAGATCCGAAATACTCAGTGAAGTGCTACCACCATAGGCCGAAGACGGGCCATCTGGCACTATTGACGAGGCCTACCACGCAGGACGTTCTTATGCTACTTCAGCCTGGGAGTCACGAATTGGTTAACAGTGTGGATATGCCTACAATCGATGCTCAGGAGATCTCTTGGAGTCCTGATGGGAATTGGCTTGCTGTAATGGATACTGCAAGTAGTGGCTATAAAGTGCTGGTTTACACTGCGGATGGACACCTCTACAAGACCATTTCGAATGGTATGAACAATGTTGACATAAGCCTGGGGGTCAAATGCATGCAGTGGAGTCCATCTAACGGAACATTGGCTGTCGGGGATAATAACGATAGTATCACCGTATTCAGCAAGAACAATGCGAGTCCCTCCCGATGCCACAGCGTTGGTAGCTCGCTGACCGCGGAATAGTTTTCGCCCATAGCATATCTCCAGCATCCAGCAACAATGACATTGCCCAAAGCTGGTGTCTGGGAGGAGCAAGTCAACTCCTCAAAACAGAGGAGCTATGTCGCCGCTCCGCAGCCAGCGAGTCCGCCAACTTCAATATCCCTAAGCAAAACAAACAACCCAACGCATGGTGTCTCTGTCATAGCATTCAATAGCGATGGATCTCTAGTGGCAACCAGGAATGACTTCATCCCAACCACAGTCTGGATATGGTCACTGAGCACTGGCACAGCGATTGACGTCCTGATCCATCACTCGCCCGTCAAGCACATCACATGGCATCCCTCACAATCCGACCTCCTCCTAATCCACTGTGCGATCCCGGAGCCAGCCGTCCACCTATGGAAGACCACCTGGCACGTACCCCGGATCCTCATGCTTCCCCTCCCACGCACAGGCGGCAGGCTTGAAGCCAGCTGGCTAGAAAGCTCCAGCGACGATACCTTCAGCCTAATGATCAGCTCCGCCCATCAATTCACCACAGCCCGCATATCATCCGACGGCGAAATAATTGTAGAGGTAATTCCCCCCGACGCGGCAGCAGTTTCGATCGGGGCGGGCGCAGAGGACATGTTTGACGAAGGGAATTCGCTCGATCTGTCACCTATCAAGATCTCGCACTCGACGGTCGAAGTGTCGGCGTTTGGGGATGGCGATGACCGTTCTGGATCAGGCTTTGGTTTCACAGAGGAGATGCTGGACGATACGTTTCACTACCGTAGACATGTCAAAGCGGTGAATTGAGGGATGTATATAGATATTATGGCTCCGTGGCGTCGGCAGACTTTTCTCCCAATATACCCCGTTGATATCCTTGGTGTTTTGAACGCGATCAATGAAATCGTTCTAGGACATTCATTCTCATCTCTCAAGAAGTGCTTCCAACATACTTAGAAGTCCCTTCAAGCCTCAGCGCTTGCTGTATATAAAATGAGTCATGCACCTCGCACAGTCTGTATGACTCAGCTAGTCCGCTTCCCCATGCATCCCGATCCGTACATTGGAAGCCGAGGGAACGGATGATAGCAATTTTCAATAGCAGTCTATACGTGCTTTGTGAAAACACTACATGGAGATGAGAGTAGGTGATCTCTTTGTGACGGTGTAGGTGGATAGGTTCCCATCCCTCACTAGTCGCCCTGATCGCCTCCATAACCGCCAACCCCCGGCTCGCCGTAGAAATCCCACTCCTCATAACCCTCCATAGCCTCCGTATGTTTCCTCCGAAACTGCTCCCTCTCCTCCTTGAACTCGTCTCGCAAGCGCTCGCCCTCCTCCCTCGAGATGGGAAAAGCCCCCTCGTCCACCCTCTCCACGATAGCGCCAAAAACCTCGCGCGGCAGCCTCCACAAGACGGCACAACTCCTCCTCACGGCCTCAGCCCACCAGTCCCGGCGCTGACACGGCACCATGCCCGTGCTCATGATCCGTCGGTTTGGATCGATGAGATGCATCGTCAACGTCTTAAAGTGACCCGGCCGCGACATATCGTCTAGCGTGAATGAATTGAGCCGTGTTTGGAAGACGTTGGGCCACGTGACGACGCGGTTCTCACGCATCTTTACCGTGCCGAGGGTCTGTATGATGGGATCTCCGTGGCGCGCGCCATAGATTTGGGGTAAGAAGGGAGGTGTGCGGATGGAGCCTTTGGCTGCTATCGCTTCTTCAGGGAAAATCTTGCGTCGGAAGGAGATAGTGGGTGGGTTTTTGGGGGAGAGGTTCGTCGCCGAGTAGATGTAGGTAGCTGTGGCGCAGATGCGTTCGTTCTGGAGGTGCCGATATGTTAGATTGCTTCACGGTGGTCGCCAAGAGGAGACTAAAGAAAGGGGGAGAGTAGGAGAGGCAGGCATAGAAAAATAGAAAGGTTCAATAAAAGTACCGTCTGGCCTTGCACGTGCCAGTCCTCGCTTGTAGACGAGGGGCTCGATGGTGTGAGGTGTATCTCTCGCACGTGAAGCACCATCTGCAGACCGATGTTCCAGAATTCCTTCTTCAGATCCACAAAGATCGAGGACTTATATTGCCCTTTATGATTGAGCCAGTCTCCATAAGCACGCTGCTCAGGAGGTCGAAAAGATTCTGGCTGGCGGTTGATGAACGGCGTGCGCCCAAACCGGACGAGATGGATGCGTTGATTTTGGTAGCCAGGGGCTTTGAGGTCAGCCAATGTCTGGTTGAAGAGCGGGAGGAACTTGTCGATGAGACTTTCGATCGTGTCATAGAAAGCTGGATTGATTGTAGGATGAACATTGTTTATGTAGCTGCTTACCCTAGAGCGAGCGATGTTTAGTTACATCAGTACGTAAAGATTCTTGGTAGGGCGATCATAGTTACCGAGATCGCCCTTCCCCTTCGTCCTCGAAACAGATGTCGAATGGGAGCCATTGAAAGCGTCGTGACCACGCAATATCATTACGGTACTTGGCAAACTCTTCTTGTCTACAGTCTTCCTCGGGCGGCATCTTGACGATTTCCCCTTCGCCGCACCGTGAGACGCATTCTGTGCGTAACACGGATTGTTGCCTAAGAGTCCGTGTTTTCTCCCATACGAAGGCGAAGAGGAAAGGATCTATGATATCTCGTACTTGGTAATCGTGACTGTGCCTGGAGTTTTGGGCTTGCATCACATGTATTGCGTTGATGAGAGCGAGTCTCGTTGAACCCGGCATGCAATCATCAGACTTGACGACGCCACCATCAATTGCTGGGATCGTGCGAGTGTGAGCGAAATTGTAGACATAAGATGCGACTTCATCAATGCACTGAATGTTTCAGCGACGAGCTCATCAGACCTCGATAGTTCAACATACCCAATCAGCCATGGAGCGAGTGACGTCATAGCTAGTGAGCAACTTGGCACTTTTCCATTGGAAGGTGAATTCTGGGTCGAAGATCAGATGGTGCCAGTCAGCCGTATCAGTCAAGCTGTTGATCCAGTCTATCATTGTAATCTCTCGTATGGTGTAGCAGAAGGTACTACCAACGTTGTATAACCACAGATTAGTGAAGACCAAACCATTCTTGGGCCGCAGCTTACGGATTCTCGCTGCCATCCAGGGCAGAGCCCAGCAGAGTGTCGTTGTTCCAAGTAATTAGCGGCTGGAAGGGTCTGACTTTCATCTGTGGCCATTGTAGAGGTAGACCGAAGCCTGGAACAATCCAACCTTGTTGCTTCCGAGTAGCCATGCTCTACTTGATGTGAATGCCCCCACCAGGTAAGAGTGTATGGTATATTTTATAGCCACCACAGCTGTGGCACCAATTTTAGTAGAAAAGTGTCGATGTGCATCACCTCACGCAAAGATTTTGGAACCCTCGGAGCAAACTGAATAGACATCATGTCTCTTGGGCGTGCATATATCAGTCAGCCTCGGGTTCCGTACTAGCTACCTTACGTTACGTTACATTGGCATGTGGCACCTAAGCTGCGGACGCGGAAAATACCTTCGCCTTTCAGAAAAGCAGAAGTCGAATAATGCTTTCTCAACTTCGTGTTCTTTGGCGACAAGATACCTTCCATTAAGTACCTCAGTATTTACAACTTTCACAGCGAGCTTCGTGGAATAAAAAACTGTTCTGAAAAAGGCCAAATTTTCAGATATTCGTTCAGCAGGCCGTGCGACAATTCTGTCGGCCGCATGAGTGCCGGGTCACAGCTTCATTGTTATAATATCTAAAACATTTCATGCTCAGCGGAGCTGAGCCAGCCCCTGTATGTTGTGACCCTTCCCATTTTACCCCCCTCCCCCCCCTCCCCCTGACATGTCACATAGGTAACAGATGCAAAACGTGATCCAATTATCCCACCCTTCGTCTGTTTTAAACAGCCTAATGACGGCAAAGAGACAATACAGTGCGAATTGGGGATCAACAATCCCGAGCTTGGTGATACTTACATTCGCGCTCTTTTACCTTCCACCGGGGAACACACACCAATTATCGTCTAGCTAGAACCCCACTTGTGGTGTTGGCTGATGTGCATCCGTGCAATTACCACAAAGTATAAGGAGTATTGAGATTGCCGCTTGCCAAGACTCATGCTGCTGCAAACCTCCAGTAGGATAGAGGGTGTGCCTCACTCATCCCCCCTCATCCAGTGGCTGACGTGATATGAAGGATTGGCGGTGCCACACAAGTACCTTTCCCCTTAGGCCTCACTCTGATACGGGTCCGTACTCGTACGTGCGTAGGTGCAATGAACAGCAATAATCCTGACAGATTTGATAAAGGGTTAAGATGACCGTCCAATGTGCAAGCAGCAGCTCATCTCCGCGAAGGCAAAATCTACGCCGCCTCCGTCCAGCGGCTGACGTGAAAGAATCAGGCATGCCAGACAAATATAGCCAAATAAGAGACCGCAAATTGACCGTTTGACAAGCTCAAGAGTCATGGTGACGGACCTCGTTACCCACACGAAACGTTACCTATGGCGTTCTGGTGATTTACTGGCATTCGTTCCTCCCAGCTTAGGAAGTAGAAGAGTCAAGATTCGGCGCCGTAGTAAGATCTTACCATCCTCCAAATAATTCATAAAGCTGATTTCTGAAACCGGTGAGGGCGAACATCGTCCGTGTGATCCTGCGGGTTTGCAGCAGCCCTCCTGGCTCATAATCGCAAAAGGACTTCCAATCCTGGGGAAGTATTCTCCGTATATATATAAGTAATTTCTCGCTCTACGTTCTTGCATCTTCAGATTCTCTCTGCCCTTCGAGACTCAAGCCATTCTTGCCCTAAACTCACTCTCTGATCCCATATCATGCATTACTTGTACAGGTCTTTGGGATTAGGAGCCATCATATTAACCCTTGTGACAGCCTCGCCGGTAGATCAGCGCGCTCACCTAGACCCTCGTGACGAACGCCCTGAGCTTGGAAAAAGACAAGATGCCGACACCGACGATTTAGAAACTGACGCATCCACAGACCCGCTCCGCAATGGCAAGTCAAGGCTCTTCTAACCAAGACTCAAATTCACTGACAATACTATCAGCCGTTAACTACAGGTCCGTTTTCACCAATCAAGCGACCGCGACATACTCTGCAGTCTCCACAGGGGCTTCACCAATCGATGCCAGCCTTGCCTCATTTACAGCAGTATCTCCAGGAAACGGGAATGCAGGGTCACCGCCCGATCCAGAGAAGCAAGGGACGATATATAACGTCGATCATATCTTTGAGTTGCAATTTGTTGTCGGTGCATTCCAAGTGAATCCACGACCGTATGTCCATATCTTCCCCAGAGATATTAGGGACAAACCATTTTAGAAGGCGAGATCTTACTGACACTACCCATATCAAAGTGTCACAGGAAGTACATCAATTCCTCTTGCAAACTGGAATTCGGCTTCAACCGCATGCTTCACATCAACGGCAGGTACATACCCACCGTAAGTACATCCCTCTCCCCCAGGACATGTCATTGGACTCGGCTCAAACCTGTTCCCTGTTTCTAGACAGCAATCCGTCGCCTCCGCCTTCAGCGGCGCCTTCAATCTTCAAGGCATTCCCAGCCGCTTCAACGGCTTTAAACAACAAGTCTTTACTGGCCGCATCAAATCCAACCCTAACAACCCCAGCGCCCGAACCTACCCGCAGGATTTCGGTCCCGCGCTCCAAAAGTTCCTCATAGACAATGAACAGGACGTCTATTCCATCATGGACGATGTGGGCCAAGCGCTTGGTAGTGATGCTGTCGGTAATCATACGGCGATTCAGCCGTATTTCACCGCTTATGCCCAAGGCGAATATCAGAGTGCCATCACATTTTTGTCCAACTGGGTCGGCACCCCATATACTGCCGAAGCGACCGCTTCTCCTACGCCTGTCACGAGCTCGTCGATCGCACCCGCGCCGGCTTCAGCCACGACTACTCCGACTGCCAACGCCTCTACGCCTCCATCTTCTCCTTATGCTACGGGTACATGTTCCTTCCACTTGACGGAAACCCAGGACTGCGAAACCAACTACGACAACAATCTCTATGGAAACGTGGTAATGAAGGACAACAACAAAGCCATCATAGGTCAAAGCGTCATCGATGACGATCACCCCATTGGCTATGCAATGGACGATGGGAATTCTTACTCGTTCATCAGCAAATTACCACACCCGCTCGTTATAACCGGAGAGCACGAAAATGACTACGTCCAGTTCACCTACGGGAGCCTGAGCTGGCAGAGCAAGACGGCGAACGGCGGCGGCTCGTGCACTGTAGGCGGCTGGGATCCGAAGGACGGACCCATCTGCGACTCGAGATTTGGAAATCAGAACGCAGTAAGCTGAGACTTCCCATTCTTGCGTTTCCTCGGTTTTTGACTAGTGTACTAGGCGAACAACATGGATTGCAGCTTTCCGTGTTAGAGGTGTAAGGGGAATTTCCGTGGGTAGAAGGGGGATTGCACTGACAGAATCTAGTCTGTAGCAGTAAGGACGCTAGACTATTGACAAATCCAATATCATTTTTTTGCTACTCGACAAAGCCTTAAGCTGTTGCGCTTTCCATCTATAAAATCAATACGCCTACTCTAATTTTTGACATCGCAACTCATGTATATTCCTTATCAGAGGGCTCATCGTCCTCTAACCTACGTCTTTATCCATCGGAAAAAGCAAGAATACTACTCCCCGAGAACTACTTGCTATCTAGCTCAGCAATAAAGGACACTAGACCACTAAGAACAATTTTCTATCCAGCTCGTGACTCTCATCTTCGAAGACGTAGAATCAAATTGATTGCAAGACGACAGAGTCACAACCACTAGCCTGATCATCGGATGAGCCATCTTCTAAAGTGATACCCAACACTGCTGTCTATTTGTGCCGAAATTACGATATTCATCACTTTGGAAACGGCGTGGAAACTGTTAAGTGGAGAAGGCTACTATTACCGACACGTCGAATGTCGACACATATATACACCTTACATGTTGAGGTATGAGACATTGTCTCTACCGTTCTACAGTTTCAGATACTATAAAAATAGTAGTCTTGCTACCTGCAAGTTGCGTCTCATGCTCAGGATCCTCCCTCCCTTGGGGAGGGGAGGCGCCCTCCTATATGTGGGTATAAGACTCTCATGGATAAGACGATTTCCCATGGAAACTGCAGACGCTCATAGTGCTGTAACGCTTATCTCATGCGCAAATTCCATCTACTGGCCGAATAGTTATGGGAGGTATGGGATTTTGACTTTCTTGCCATACCACGGTACGGGATGGTATGAGACCCTTAGGTCCCATACCAATATAGGTTGGTATGAGATTGTACTAGTATCATCCCATAGGACGGTAGAACCTGGGATGTCCCATAGAGTATTGAGATGGGCTATCCCATGTTGTTAATAAGATGTTAACCCTAGCCATCATTCTAACCATCAGTGCTCCGATCAGTGCTCTATTGAGTGCTCCTAATGCTCTCAGTGAATCCTCCCAGTGCTCCCCATGAGTGCTCCCCATGATTGCTTCCAATGAGTACCCCATTGAGTGCCCCCAATGAGTGCTCCTGAATAAGTGCTACAGTAAGCAGCAAGAATGCTCTAAGATACTTGAATTTCTCTGGCTTTTCTCAAAGTAGGTACCTCGTCAATGTGAAAAGCGATTATCTAGGATAGTTGCACCGCCGGTGACCAAAGTCTCCTCATGTGAAACGATATCAGCTATATTATACAAGAATTGACGAATTCGATAGAGGTGGATGATAAGATTATAGTCGTGGTTAGGTTACTGATCAAAGATCGATTAGGCTAAAAGGATCACAGTAAGGAGCAGAGACGTCTGACTGAGAACTGAAATCGATCCATATACCTCGACTTCAAAAATGCACTTCTCCAATACCTACTCAGCAACCTTAACCACCTTCCCCTTAGCATGGCCCCCGTCCAACCTTTCAAACGCCTTCTTATACTCCTCGAAGTCCCAAACACTGTCCACCACTGGCTTGCACTTCTCCTCATCCAATAATTTCGATATCTCAGCCAACTGCTCACCATTCGGCTTCATAATGAAGAAACCATTCTTGACAACCTTATCCTTCAACCCCTCCGGCCTCCTCCCTTCCGGCGGCTCAAAAACACTAATCAAAACCCCCCCATCCTTAACCGCAAACCACGCATCCTCCAACGTCTTTCCCCCCAACGAATCAATCACAACATCCACCTGCCCCTCTCTCTCAGCCCAAACCCTCAAGCTCTCAGCCTTATAATCCACCGTCTCCGACGCACCCAAGTCTCTTACAAACCTGTCATTCTCCGCACTTCCGACCTGCGCTACAACTCGTAGCCCTGCGATCCTAGCCAGCTGCACAACCCAAACGCCAAACCCGCCCGCCGCCGCATCAACCAGAATTCTCTTCGCAGCCGCCTTCGCATCATGCAGCCCTCCCAACCCCCCATGCTCAAACAAAGCCTGCCAAGCCGTAATCGCCGACAGCGGCACCGTCGCCGCTTCCACCCAACTCAGCTTCCGCGGCCTCAGCGCCATCTCCACCGTCCGCGCAATCGTATAATCGCGACAATTGCCCGGACGGGACGGGAGCGTGCGCGCGAAGATTTCGTCGCCGGGATGGAAGGGGGAAGAAGGGGGAGCGGTGACGACGGTCCCGGCCAGGTCGTAGCCGGGCGTGACTAATTTTTCTGGATTCTCGGCGAATATGGCATCGGGAAATTCAGAGGGCCAGGCGAGCTCGCGGGCGCAGAGGGCTGTGGTCTTGACGTGGATGAGGTGGTCGGTTTTTGAGAGGTTTGGAGTGGGGATTGGGCGAGAGGGGTGTATGCTGAGGGTTTGGGCGGGGACGTCAAAGACGACGGCTTTCATGGTGGGGGGAAGCTTTGGGATGGTGGATGATGTGGCCATGGTAGCTTGTTGGATGTAGTACGGGAACCTCGATTGGAGTTGTCGGAGGATAAGCGAAGAGTATATGTCTTGTCAGTGGGACTTTTAAAATGGATATATATACGACTGAGTCGAAGCACAATTCAAAGTAGACTGATTACCAGACGTGCTTTGTCACACGCATTCGGCCTCTCGGAGGCTTGGCAGAAGCCTTGTCGAAGAATTTCCCATTCAAATAAGGTGCCAGCAATGCCACGGTTTTTATTCGTAAATACGGTAACAAAAGTCCCAGGCCGTTCGATCATTTGGAGATTCGTTGCCGAGCTAGCAAGAGCACGTAGCAAAAGTCTGCGCACATGCCCGAAAGCAGATTTGTTCCAATTGAAAGGACCTATCCGATGACCGTGAGATGTAACAAAGGGCGGAATTTATTACATCTCGGCAATTATCGGATATTCTCTTACCAAGATGCGACTATGGTCCTCTGACCATCGCAATTGCCGTGCCTCCTTCTGCAAGGTTGATCACATTACAAAGCATTATCAATAACAGCGCGTGTTGATGCCGATTTTCCAACCCTAGCAAGAATTAGAGGGCGACGACATGGAATTGCCAGACACGGCAATGTTTACCCGAAATGGTAAGAGCGCCAAGAAGGGGAAGCAGTTCGGCAAAATGCTCTCCGGGATATTCTCTTGTCTGACATCGACTTGCATCTCCACGGATACAAGCTGATGGTAGGTCCAGGTAATCAGCCTGCCATTGATGGAATGGTGCTCTGGAGGAACAAGATCAGCTGGTGACCAACGCCTTCATGCTGAATACCGAGCAAGCAGTCTTGAACTCGGGTTCTCAGCAAAAGTTCTGCTCTGGATCTTGATCTGACGGTCCCTCCTCCCTAGATTCCATTATGAGCTAACTTCACCATGGAACATCTTTTTAGTTGATATTGATGCAACTTCGCTGAAACGATAAGTCCAATCATGCTTCTCAAGTGGTGTAAAATTATGAGACATTGGCACGATTTCCTTGCTGGAGAGAAGCTGCCGAGTAGAGACACCAGGCCTTCTTTCAGAGCGACCCGGCAGTGGGAAAATGGGACACTGTTGATGCTCGCAGTCATGTAAAAGGTCTAACTCTGCACTCGATCCTTTCAACCACTTCCTGTTGCTCATCAAATCATAACGTTTCCATTATAGCCGCTAAAAGACAAAGCTACCGTAGAAGTGCAGATCATTTCTGGCGGAGAAGCTCATGGTGTCATCCATATACCTTTGTCCTTATGAAAACGCGTAGAACTATAGCCGATGAAACAAAAAGCTACAAAGACCTTGTTCAGTAAAAAGTGATAGTACATCCGAGCACAAAGAAAATTCGCTTGCTCTGTCAAACCTCAGGACTCAGACTGCAAAGATACTTATATATGTTTCCCTCTCATAGCATCACTGTGAGTATTCCATTATTGACTGTAGCGAAAGCTGGATACCACTACTAGACTATCATCAAACGAGGCACTGGACATAAGGGCTCATATCATACTCTTTGGACGTCAATACTTCCGAAACGTTCGTGACATACTTCCCAGTACGCTCCAGCCTCATCACCACGGCGAATCGCGTCATGCCATCCAAGCAAGCTATCCATGAATTCATGATGCCCTTATTTGAGCTCCTGACGGACCTTGCCCTCAGTCTCATAGGTTACTATGCGCTTGTTCTCGCGTTCTATTTGGCCGCTGGAACTATCGTATGGGTCTTCTTTCAAGCCGGCTGGACCTTCCCGCAAATGTCCATACTTCCAGACTGGCGCGAGGACATCATAAGGTGGACGGTCTTCTCACTCTGGGCTACAAGATTCTTCCTCCGATGGCGCAGACATGTTGCTTGCACGTGGGGATGTCTTGCGTCCATCATACGTTGGCTATCACCGCTGTCCCCTAAGCCGTTTGATGCTTGTCTCGGTTGTCGAACTGCCAAGCATAGGGAGCCAGTGGATGAAGAACCCCAGCAGAATGGTGGCCTTGGTTGTCGAACTGCCAAGCATGGAGAGCCGGTGAATGAAAGACACCAGCAGAAGGATGAATGGGAGACACAATCGTCAATTGGGATCTTTCTCTGAGTCAGAAAAGAGAGAAAGCAATGCTTTCCTGCATTTTTCGAATTGGGAAAGGATTGGAAAATAAAGGCAAGTCGGAATGGATCTATTGAGTTGTCGGTATTCAGCAATGTAATGATAAGAAGCATGTATTCAAGAGCATAGATGAGATGGAAAAACGCAATCTATCGAAACAATACCGACCATTTGTTTCCAAGCCAAGCAGAAGATAGATAAAACATACACTCGTAGCCAATCATTCACGTTCAGCAACCTGACAGTCTGTACTAACATTTTTAACTTAGTCATCAAAAAAACATACAAATAAAACGCTACTTTATGCATGAGCGTAGGAAAGTCAATACTAGCTCACCAACGTTCTCAACCAGCCTCACCCCATCCCTCTCTCAAGCTCCTCCCCCTCCCTCTCCCTTCCCCACATCCACCCAACTCCCACAACGAACCCCCCAACCGCAAGCGGTACCCCAACAATCCCAATCGCCACCTTCCTCGCCAGAGTCCTTTGCTCCTCACCTATCGTCTGACCCTCCCTTCTCAGACCACTTTCCAGCATATGTGGCGTCGTGGCACTGAGTTCCGTGATGAGGTGGCCGAGCGAGGGGCCCGAGAGAGAGGGTTTGTGCTTTGCGGACGCAAGAGTGGATTCATCAGCACGGGGGAAGCGGGAATGGTAGGCACGGAGGGTTGTTAGGAGGGAAAGAGGGAGGCGAGTATGGGATCGGAGGAGGAGAGGGCGGAGAGAACGAAGGTATAAGGATGAGCGGGACATGGTTGGTTGGAGGTGCTGTGATGTGGTTATGAGCTATTACGAGGACTTGGGCGTTGGGGCCAGGGCTGTTTACTAAGCAAGTGCCAAGCCCAACCCCGCAACATACAGTACAGGACGAGGGCTGCCCCTCGTGCGCGAATTAATACTTGTAGCCTTGCACCTTCCAAACTTCCAAATCCTTCTCTATCCTTTTGCACTTTTGATGGCAACGAGACATCGAGCGAGGTCTGACTTGAGCTTCCTGGTCATATGACAAATCCTCATTCCTACGCATCTTCGTGACTAAGATGGTTCGACTTGTACTACTCTCCACCCATATCACTCCGATATACGTCCAGTCTCCAATCCTGCCTGACTAAATCATTTCGCTTCCCCTCTCTCCTTAGTACATAGAATCTATTTGCCACCATGTCAACGTCCGCACCAACCGAGAGTTCCCTGCCTGTTGCCCCACCCCCCTGGACTTGCAAAGCGACAGTCTACGTCCTCTCCTTCTACCACTCGGCCTCTACCACTCTACCTCTAGACATAGTCTATGACCCTCACGAGCTCCATTCAGCATCCTTCAGCTCCGAAAAAGAGACCGGAAAATATGTCGGCGGCCTAGGTTTCGTGCAGATCGTCAGGTACAGCGAGAGCCCTGTTGGCACATATGATGAGCTAGTCATCATACCGGGCTTCTTTTCACGTACTGGATCGGATGGCAAGAAGAGGAAGGAATCGAGGATAACAGGGATATGGGTGAGCCAGCAGGCAACTTTGATGAACGGGAGGAAGAATTGGAATATTCCGAAGTATAATATGCATTCATTGTATGACGATGGGAGCACTGTTCTGAATACTCACTTCTAGACAACTTGCTCGCTTCGCCTTCAGCCAAGTGGACTCTAAGTCCTTGCCAGTCAAAGTCGAGGTCTACCCGGCGGACCCTAGTGCAACCCAGCCTTTCTTCTCCGCCACAATAAATCCCATAAGCTACCTCCCTGCGTTTCCAATGTCTAGCTCCTGGCTATCCTACCTCGGCATCTCAACCTCCATGTTTCAACCTCCTCTACCTGAGGGTAACCCCTCAAATGTTGTGGTGGGTACACAAGATTGGAAAAGATCGTATCCGGTACTGAAGAGCAAACGTGCGAAAATGGTGTGGATAGACATGAAACAGGCTGATCAGGATCGGAAAAATGGGGATGCTGCGATAGGTCAGGAAGATGAGGCAGTGCAGGCGAAAAAGAAAGCCAAGGGCTACGAGAACTGGTGGCCTGGTATGAGAAGGTGGCAGCTGGGAGTTATATGTGAGGATGCTACATTGGAGCTTGGTGAGCCTGAAGTATTCACAGAATGATATCTCCTGGCCTCATCGCTGTTTGCCAGTGGTCATTTATCTGCGTTCCGATGTTGTTGCTGTGGAGCAAGTTTCTTAGAGATTTTAGTGGTATTGTTTGCCCAAATCCACCACGAGGCTCTTTGAATGGTAAATTACGAGATCCTGAAGCGGCCAATAAGAAGTGAGAATGATCCAAAATGATCGAGTGGCAGACCGACTCGGAGTTGCTGAGCTGCAAGGCATATCGACACCGTCTTCAGAAGGAAGCTGATACCGACGAAGATTATGTGCCTTTACAGGACGTCAAGGATTTGCAGCGGTTCTCAGAATATCTCGCGAGGCGCCTACATATCTGAGATTTTTCGAGGCTCAGCATAGCTTGCAGGATATCATTAACATTTTGCTCTTACCTCATAAATGACTGAGTTGCTAAATCGCTTTCAGCTACAGAACAAACGTCAACAGAAGTCGTGTTCTTAGTGCTGTTTTTGGGCTCTATGCGATTCTGCCACTCTGCTTGTGGATTTCGATGTCTTCAGTTTGCACCACGGGGTATTTCCTGCGTCGTCCGCGCATCGCACCCCATGATGCATGTCACGTGTCGTCTCGATCTTTCTGATGAGCATAGTCTCAGTCCCTGGAGGCTTGTGTAATTGCTCATGTCCTGTGCCTATCGTTGTCTCGCAGAGAACATTTTCCCTCGTTCTTGAGCATCAGGTCAAGAATTGGGAAGTTCTTGAAAAGAATCGCATCAATCATGTTGTGGTATCAAGAAAGACACGATTGGTTTTCATAAAAAGATCTGGCACTATGTACATTTTTATCCATGAATAAATCAACTCCGCAGCAATCGCAGTCAAACAAGTGCATCTGATAATACCGCACCTCTTTCAGTCCCGACACCTTGCATCGGCTCGGGTCTCTGCACATTGACAAACGCATCATCCCATCGCTTCTCCGTTTTCGTATGAAAGGAGTCCTTGTCGACCTCACTTGCTCCTCCCCCCACCGTGGTACCATCTGGTCTCTGAAGGGTGTCTTTGCTATCCAATCTGACTGAGTTCTTTGGATCACTCCTGAAATTGGGGATGCGGTCCAGCTGCGGCGTGTGATTGCTCGAGGACCTCCAACGCTTAGGGAGAGCCGCATTCAAGACCGGCAGAGAAGCGGCGACGACCCCGAAGAAGATGTCGACAATAATCCACGCCAACTCTTCCTGGAATGTCCATGAGAAGTCAAAGTCGTGGTAGATGCGAGTCTGAACAATCTGTCTCATGAGGCTGCCAATGCACGAAAGCGAGCCGATCGAGAATAAAAAGCCTAATCGGATCTTTTTTCCCGTCGACATCCTCATCTGATACAGAACGACGAGTGGTACCGTCAAGAGGGCGAAGTCGAATGTGCTGTGGATGATGGCTAGGCCATATCCCACTTTGTTGCCATCAAGACACTTGTTATTGGTTGGGTGGCGGCCCAAGGCAAGGGGGCTGAATTTGAGGTCGACGGGTCCTGTACATTGGAAAAGTTCCAGGAACAAGGCGGTGATCATGAAGCTGACAACGAGAGCGAGGAATACGTAGTGCGCGATCATCCATCTGCGGGACGTGAGGCCCGTCAGGCGGCGGTTGAAACATATAATCGAGATCTTGATCAGGCCGACCGCCATCCAGAAGACCACCATGCCAATAAGTCCAAGCTATAAGGGAACATAAAATCATTAGCCGGCCTGCTCACTAGTCATAGCAACCATTCACAACTCTCTCTCTCGTCTCGAGGCAGGCAACGAACCGAGTAAAACCAATTCGCCTCCTCATATGTCAGATCATAAATATGCTTCCCGGCCCCCCCATACACCACCATCCCGATCGCGAGCGCCATCCATGCGACTGCAGCCAGCGCAGCTGGAACGATGACCCAGTCATCATACCCAAACTTGAGATCCCGCCGGAAATACCTCAGACCCAGCCGCGCACCTGTGATCAATATCACCAACACCATCGCCACGGATATCGAAGCTATGATACTAGGCCCTCGGGATTCATAGTGAGCGTTTAGAGGCCGTTGGACAGGCGATGGGAAGCCGATGCTGGGATTGAATTCTGCATCTGGGATGCCGGCCAACCGGGCCATACCGCGGATGATGTGCCAGTCATCTTGGTTAGCGGGCGGTTGGCCGAAGAGAGCGGAAGGGGACATGGTTGGTGGGAGTGGGGTGTAGGTAAGGGGATGGAGGAGGGTGAGCGAGGATAGGGGTGACTCGAGAATGTAGGGAGGATTTGGGCGGAGAGAGGGCGGGCGAGGGCGTGGTGAGGGATGCGGAGAGAGCCAGTCGATTGATTTCGAAGAAAAACAGGACAGGCAGCCCATTATATCAACTATTATACCCCCCCCCCAAATGACAATCTGAGCGCCGAACTCCACAACAAACGAGAAACGGCATCTCTTCTGCAGACCTGACATTGCGCACGCACTCCCATCCCTCAACAAGCTTTCATCAACCCAGCCCTCCCTCTCGAGTACGTAACTCCAAACTATGTATACCCAAGACCCCCCAAATCGAATCAAACAATCCCACTTCCCCAGATTCCCAAATGACACTACCCAACAGTCCCGGGAAATAACTACACGATCTTGCCCCCTGATTCGTCACCTGGCCATTCGGAGGCGTTTGGCCCGCCCCGCCAGAAACGTCAATCAGCCTGTCCAGGGGCGAACATTGGTGCGCATATCGGCAGAGTTATCTGGGCGCTGCCACGTGCTCGAGGCTGGGCGACATCCAGGGATCTGGACATCGTCCCCACGTGAATGCTCCGGAGAGGGAGCTCAGGGTGTCCAAGGCCCTAAGCGAGGGTCGATCGGATTGTTCCGGTGGGGGCGAGAGTGGCTGCTTCAGCGACTAGGTAGAAGTATCCGGTACCGAGGAAAGAGGCTTGGGGGCGCAAAGGCACTTGGGTAATCGTTGAGTTTCACCTGGCTTGGTATCTTGCACGGTATGTGTAGTATCGTTGCTTCCCCGAGAGGCCTGAGGCCCGTTCGGGATAGGGTAGGTACGGCCACACGGTGTCGAGGGCGAGTCTCTAGGCTAGGAAGCGTCTAGATGGTCATTGCGCCCCTGGATGCTGAAAATATAGGGAGGAAACTCGGTTCCTGGCTATGAAGAAGCATGATGGCCTAGCGCAGTGCATGTTGGGATCCAGGGTAGCAGTCCACGTGTAGTGAGAGTACGGCATTTGATTAGGGTTTCATGTTGCCTGAGTTGGGATTGTTGGCTAACGATACTGGCCTAATGAGCATCATGTGCTGACGGGCAAAGCCGTTGGTGTGAAGTATAACCCCTATTCTTCCGAGGGATATGAATTAGCGGCTGGGTCTCAGTATCGAGATTTAGTGACGGTGAAATATTCAAGGAAGGTTTCCGAGTTTTTTAAACCTTCATTTATTCATCTTGGGAGATATGAGTTAAGATCGTGTGTCTTGTTGAGAAATCAGACGAAACACATGTTGTCTTGCAAAAGGAGAGAAGTATTGTAAAAGTTTCTTAGCTGGGTCAGCTAACACTACCTTTCTGCCATGGGCTGACCAGTTCCTTTTTTGCAACAAGAAAATCACCTTAGAGTTTCAAATCTACCATTACACAATCTCGCACAAGCTAGCATGGTAGCCTCATAAGAATATGAAAAAAGTGACTCTCTTCCGTCTTTCAAATACACTCTGGTCCGTCAGATGTCAAAACCCGAGTTTTTCTCAAGAGAAAATGCACCAAAAGGGCACTCACACTTATCAAAACCACATCCCCGTCTCACCCAGTCACAAAGTCACGGCATCGCCCACATCCACAGCGCCCACCTCGTTCCGAGCCTGGTACTTCAGAACCCCCGCCCCAACAACGTTTCCATCAACCGAAATCACCATATTAGCCTCCAACCACATCCCACCACGCTGCAAAACCCACGTCGGGAAATCCATAAACAGTCGAATCAAATGCCCAAACACGAGCACAGGGTCAGTGGGCGCCACCTCATCTTGCCCCTTGAAACTCAAAAACGTATCAAACGTCCGAGTATTCAGCAGGAACTCAGCTACGCGTTCGGTTTTGGCGTACGGTGCTGCTTTCACTATGGCCGTAAAGAGCGTCATGAAGACGTTGGACTCGCCGATCCTGCGCCCATAGAGCTCAAAGGCAAAACGCGTGTGACTATTTTCTGGATCTGTAGCCGTCGCATTCGGCAAACTAATGGGTAAGATAGACGAGTCCCTCTGTTGAACAATAGCGGCGGTCGCATTCGCACGACCGCCTCCGATAGCCAGAGCGCCCGTTCCGCCATTGTTGAAGCTAATGTACCCGACCAGGGTCGTCTGCCAGAGCAATTCGTAATTCCGGGCTCGGAAGTCATTCGACGCGACCATCAAATGGACAGCTTTGTAAATGCCCCACACGGCATATTTGCGCATCGGGATGGGATTTCCGGCCACGAGGGAGGGTCCGACGATGTCGAGATTAACGTGCTGGAGGGAACGCCAAGTCTCCGATTGCTGTTCTTGGAGGAAGTCGTCGAGGGCGAGGGTGCCGAGGACGTGGAGGGTTAACATGAGGGTGTTTCGTTGGTTGAGTACGGGCTCATCGAGTGGGGGACCTGGTTTTATTGTGAATTCGTTGGGGATGACTGAGGTCAGTGTTGAGTTAGGAAGGTTGTTGCTGAGGATGCTTTCAATGAGAGTCGTCGGTAAGGAGAGAGGATTTGGGATGGCTCTGGCTAGGCTGGATAAGCACGCGAGAGCGAAAAGGGGCTGCATGAAATATCTCCCCATCGTGCAGACAGTTAGGCTGTATTCCGAAGCAGCAGATGGAAAATAGAATAAGAGGATGTTAGAGGAGAGACAAATTTCTGCAGTGAGAAAGTCGTGAGGTTAAATTGTCCGCTGTCGCTTCGACGGACTTTTTACAATATGCGAGTTGGCGACACGCGAGTACCATATTCCCCAGCGCAACTTGCAGTGGACAGTACCGCAGAGAGCTTTTAAGAATAGCACGTATTGCAGCTTTTCTGTCGAGACTCCCTTCCCGCAATCCTTCACCTTCATCCAGCGCTTTAGGGAAGTTGAACCGAAGAGACTCAGGACCTTCTTCTCGAGCACGAAAATTCATCTCCTAGTATCCAAGCCGATGATTAATTGCAGAGAACTGGCCTCTTTGTCATCGCAGCCGCAGCGCCAGCGGGCGGGCATTAGCCTGAAGTCAAAGGATGCTGAGGATACGAATATCTTTACTCATCAAAGGCGATCATAGCAAAGATGAGGGTAAGCTAGGGTGAGGTGGGATTTATCTCTTAGCACTTACATATAGAACAAGATCATGCATCAAATTTCATGCCGCCCTCCAATCTTCCAGCTTCCGTTCTTTCCTCCCTTCCAGCGTCTATTCTCATACCTGAAATTGTACCGTAATCTCCTCTCAAGCAAAGTTATCGACCAAACATGATGAGCCTAGCACACACGCCTAGGCCAATCCAAGGCCCCTGTCTTCAGCTCACACACTCAAGAAATACGGGATCTTTCTCGGATCTAAAAGCTTCCAAACGAACGGCATCCCCTGTGAGAGCCCATGTTCATCGAATTTCTTTCCATCGATCCTTTCCCCAATGCCCTGCATATCGCTCCTAAACCTCTCCGCCGCAATCACCACCTGCCATCGCAAAGACGACCCATTACCGAACGCGCCCTGCGAAAACATGTCCACAAGCTCGCCATGCTCGGCCGGTAGTTGGGGCCGCTGGAAACGCAGTTGCAGCGTGACTTGAGCCATGGCGTGTTCGAGATCGGCAAGGTAGGGTGTAATGTCCCGTACGCCTTTGCTGGTGGGTAGAGGTTTGAAGAAGGCGGAAGGGTGGAAGGGAAGCAGGCCAGCGATGTAGCTGGGCGCGTTACTATTGAGAAGGTGGTGATTCACGCCGGTTAGGTAGGCCATTTGGGTGAGGATGTCGATGAGGGTTCCGATATCTGTTAGCGGTGCGGGTGGGAAGTCGAGGACGTTTGCTTGGGTGTTCGCTTCGGCAATCCAGGCTTGAAGTTCGTTGTCGCCGTTGAGGTACGATGAGTGTGAGTAATATGCATTCACAAAGGTCGAGACAAAGCGGCGGAGAGAAGTGACAATAGGGTTAGCGTCCTCGAAAAAAGGTAGGTGATTCAATTTGGGGCCGTAGGGGCAGTCCAGTAACCCACGGTTGACGAGGGATTCGCGGAGATAGTTGCTGCGGAAGCGACCAGCGACAGTTGGATAGAATTGGTCAATGAAGCTTAGAGCGGCGTTATGGTCGACTGCAGCGGTCTGATCGAAGAAGCCTCCAGGGTTGAAAAGAGTCTGGTCACCGACTGGTCGGATGGCGTAGGATTGATACATTACTGGAGATCATTGTCAGTATTAAGCCATGACCTTGGGTAGGAATTGCAATTACTTCGATCAAGGAAAGCCCGCACGGGGTGGCGAGAGCTCAATGTGCGCAATGCTGCCAGGTAGACAATCTCTGCTACAGCATGCGAGTTCGCCAAGTGAAAAACCTGCCCGTGCAGAAAGTCGTTGCTATTTAACATCATTTTCGCGAAGAGCCGGTCATTCTCACTATTAAGAGGAGAATAAGTAAGATTGCTGCCGACGTTCGTCTTGATGGCGAGCGGCAAGAAATCGTTGGTCTTTGGGTGCAGGTAGAAGTAGGCATCACAAGCTGCCCCGAAGCGACCTGGTTGGAGCTTGTAGCGCGTTTGGTATGAGTGACTAGCAATGAACAGTCGGCCAGATTTATGCAAATTATCGAGGGTTGCTCCAGCAATCTTTGAGACAGTACCATTGTCAAGCGTGAAAGGTAATGGGTCAGTCGGATGTAGGCGGGATGTTGAAAATGGATTTACAGAGAGTCGCTCCATTGAGAAGTGTAGATCTTGACTGTAGTTAGTGAAGTAACCAGGAGCGATGCCAATAGGGTTTGATTGATTCCATTCATCTTTGTAGAGGAGTTCGTAGCTGGATAGATCTTTGAAGCCACCGGCCTTCCAATGATTAGTTGACCCAATATTCGCCGTTGATTAGAAACTTGGTACCTGTGTGATTTTTTGTATGACACCGTTAGATTCATTCGTGATTGTTTGATTAATGAATTCGGCGTTCCGTATGAATCCATCAACATCTGCCTTGACCCGTTGATTACCTAGTTGCCCAGTTGGGAAGAATGATGAGTTTCCAATAAGCGGCGGACCATATAAGAAGCCAGCACGGCTGAGTGCCACCTCTTGAGCTCGCTGAGATGGGTTGGGGTCGAGCTGTGGTAGGATGTACCTAGGACTCGATATAGATGGGTTAGAAATTGGGGGGGCCAAGCCCAGGACAACATCACTACAGGCAAAAAGTCCAATTAGAAAGAACTTTAGCATGATTTTGATGAGTTTGGGAGTGGGCTTTGGCTGGATAAGGAGAACGAGGGGCATGGACAAGGACAAAGGCAGAAAAGGTCTTGTCTGAAGGAAGATATCTGAAGGGAGATGTCTGAACGAAGATATTTGGAAGTTTGAGCCCCCGTCACGTAGAGTAACATCTGAATACGTAGGCTGGGTGACACTGATTATAAGAGAGCCCCTTCCTGAAACGCCAAGAACGCCTGCTCCTGTGAAATAGGTAAATGCGACGGAGCGCTTCGTTTATTCTGCAATGCGGACAACGATCAGACATCTCAAGAGTAGAAGGCCGTACGTCGCTTCTTAGACCTTTCTTTTTGTCCACTCAATGAGTGAGAATATCGCCAATCTAACATACGCCAGCGCACGTTGTTCCTTGGCTTCATATGGTAGTTGTAGTAAGCTGCTGTTTCCGCTTCAACTTTTTGCAAGAAGTCTAGATGGGTGTGGAGTTGAATGCATCGAGAGCATACGTATCACTTGCTTGCCAGGTTTTAGTATGAGTCTGTGGTAACCGTAGAGCATTCGCTCTGATCTGGAGGAAGCCGTACAAATGGGGTCGCACGCATATTAGCCAGTATCAGGGTTCAAGTGCAGACAATGAAGTTATTTGCTCTTTTAGATATGATATAAAACCTTCTGGCCGGTCTACTCAGTTCCATCAGCTTAACATTGATTCATCAAGACATATCCCTTACTTTGACAGAGAGCTCCATTCGGTTGTAAGCCTTAGTCCTTGGCTCCAATGAGTTCGTCATCATTGCGTATGCTCTGTACTATGATCTCTTTTCTTGTGTCAACTTCGACAGTCGCTAGCTGGCCGGCGTTGCAAAGCCTTACCCCTGTCGTCCCACCGTGGGCAGCCGATCATGGCCATAACGAGCAGTACAGACCGACTCCTGATCATATTATCCCCACAAGAAGCCCCTTCAAATTGATGCGAAGCAACACTACTATGAACTCCACCATAACGAAGAGAAGAATGGGATCTATAAGCGCGCTTCATGCCCTGCTCTGAATACTTTGGCGAACAGAGGCTTTATCCCTCGAATTGGATGAAATATAACGTATCAGGATATGGCGCAGTCCATGCGAGACGTCTTTAATTTCGGCGATGACAATGTACTTAGCAGTAACTCCCTGTGGGCTGTGCCTAGTTAACGCATCTTACAGATCATGGTAGTACTTGTACCGGCGTTCTCCCTTCACCCCGGTGCTACCACTCTAGATCTTGATCAATTCATGGTACGATGCTAGACAATCTTTCCGACTTCATTACCGTTGATATGCATGCGCAGGATGACAAGGTCCAGCATTCAATCAACTGTCCAGCCGCACCAACGCGGCTTGACAAAGAGATCCGCAACAACATCGATCTCAACATAAATCTCCTCAATCAGTTGCTAAGCTTCAGTAAGGATGGCGAGACATTCTCTTTGGAGGATCTTGCAGAGCATCATCACCTCCGCCACAATCAAAGCCGAGCGGGGAATCCTCACTGGCAATTTGGTAACTCCGATGCTACATGCGCCCTGTTAGACATTTCCAGTCGCGTGGTACCGACGGAGTTGGCTAATAGTCTACAGAGCTAAATACACAAACCTTGTTGGAGTACGTGGCCGTAATGGCAAGCATGGACTGCAGACTCTTTATGTCGAGGACGTTAAGAGATTCTACCTTCTCGAAGACCTTCCCCTTGCGTACGAAAGGCGCGAACTACCATACTACGCTGTCGAAGCCACGGAGCTGAATGACAGGATGACAAATCATATTGGATTCCAGATCACTCGGCCTTTCCCTTCATGGGATCATAACGGGACTGACATAGAGCCGTTAGTTGCAAGGTATGGAAAAGGAAGTCGTCTTGCCGGAGTCGCAATCGATACCTCCCGAGTATGACTGCGAGTGCTTTGAAACTCTGGATATGGATAGTCCTAAGCTCAAACGATCTAGTAAAGATAGATAGTGAGTGATAATTGAGGAGGGGCGTCTCTGTTCTTGATGTGAGCGCTGTTTTGTAGTTCTCATTACCTGAACTGATTGAATGCCATCATGGTGGTCTTTCCATTGGAGTCGTTCTGCTTTCTTTTTTGGCTGGAGTTACCCTGTCAATATCGCCGCTTTCTGAGGAGTGCTGGTATTCATTAGCATCATAGCAGACTTAATGCCATTGTGGGAAGATTACCAAAGTATCGCGGACCGTATAAGTATTTGGCTCGGGCGCTTGATCCTAAGGCTGTTTAGTACGACGCGGGACGCGTGTTATTTCTCAACAGTACAAGCGGCGAGCGCGATGAGCGATCCGTAGAGCTCACGAAAACGAAAAAGACCTCTTTGAAGAGCAAGAGTAAAGTCGTTGTTGACTCCAAGCACAGACTCCGTCGTCTAAATTATTCGCGCGCTTAATCTATTGGCTACAACATATACGCATTAGCGATGCAAGGTTTACATTCACAGGGTCTCCTTTCATGATATATATGTTTGGTTGTTCTGCTATCTAGATTTGCTAGCTATCGAGGTGCCCCTTCCTCCTATGAGCGAGAGACGAGCTAAATGTGTGGCACGATTAGCTTATTCAACGCTCAACAGCCTACAGTAATGCTTCCCTATCTTTTCAAGTGACCACCCACGCGCATTTATAAACCGTCGATTCACGTTGCTACTCTTTAGGCTAAAGCTTGTACCATGGGCTTATCATCAAAGGGCCAATTCAAGACTAGTATGTACCAAAACATGACAAAAGCGCTGCCTTTAATTACGAAGACACTTTCGAGAATGACGAAGACACCTTCGACAGGCGAGGTGGCAGCAGGATTTGTCAACGCTAGCTCAAAATGAGTTAAATATTTTCTCACGCTATAGTTGATTCCTACTGCTGATGAAGTAGGATGCGGATAGTCGGGTAGAGCTCACCGCTACTTACCGGAGCATTGCTGAAGGAATGACTACTTTTAGTCGAACCAATGGGAAGTTAATTACATCCATAGAAGTTCTTTTTATGAATAGCCTGAACAGGCACAGGAAGCGGCCCTGATGCGATCCCAAAGAGCTCTCTGTGAGTATGAGTTAGTGAAATTTAGACCTGTTCAGAAATGTATGATTGCTTCTATATTTACATACACTTCATATCATATCCTTCGCATTATGAATGCATCCATTCCCAGCCATGATTCGTTTCATCGATCCACACGACAGACTACCCTCTTGTCTTGTTCTCACTCTTATCGAATTCAAAGAACACTCAAGCGACTGAGCAAAGAGAGAAAAATAAAGTGAGTTTACACGACGTAAGGAAGCAATCACGCTAATTCAAGACGAAGTCCGATTTTCACATACTCTACGGAAAACGTGTGTTTATTGCAATGCACCAAGCGTGTACACCTCCGATATCAATCTGCGAAGTAAGGATGGCAGCCATAGGTGCTCCATGCCAGGCCTGAATGCGCGTGAGAGGATCATGTGCTTCGTCGGCTGCGTATATTTCGAACATCTTTTCATCTTTGCGAATAAAGTAGGGAAAAGGAATCTCTTCCTCGTTATAAGCTGAAGCAATATGTAGTGGCGTACTTGGGTCAGGCTGTTTGATTGCTACAAAGCCCAGCTTAGCAGAATTGTCCTTAATGAAACCGACAAAACTACTCTCCTGTACTTGCTCTGCTCGGTGCTGTACTAGAAGTGGTTCGCTTTTCGCTTTCTTTGGCACTCCGCTCTTCATGCCCAATTCCAGTTTCCTTTCTCTTAATAATGTGCTACCCATCGAGTCGCTGTTATAGTTGGATTTTTTCTAGGTGATCTTTCCATCAGGGCCTTTTGCGATCTGGAGAGTGCCGTCGCTGAGCGCCTTTGCCTTAGCCTTCCCTCCCAGCGATCCCGTCAGGTCTTTGGCGGAATATCTCGCTCCAGTACTACTGGGGTCCCCTTCGATTCCGCCATACTAGATGGTACGTATCAGAAGAGAGGCTCTGGCGCACTCCGAAATCATCCAAGACTTCATGTGCGTAGCAGGAGATTCAATCCGACCCCAGCGAGGGGGAAAAGGAAACGCGCGAAATTGGTTGATGAAATCATCAAGTGCTTATTTGGTGAGACCTTGTCGCAGAAAATAGGCATGATTCTTCTCACAATACACGGAAGCCAGTAAAGACAAAGCTAGGGATTTACTTTATCTCCTTGTCCGCCAGTGCGATAACATGCGCATTTGTCTCGAGATCGCAACAGCTTCTTTCTCGTGCTCGCGGCCAGGTTTCGTAGACCCAGCTTTTCGGTGATCTTGGCCTCCTCCACCCACAGGCGTGCCGAAGTGTCCAGGTCTCGCAGGAATGTTTACGGAGACGAAAGACATGGTCTTGGCGGGTTTTCTTATCCCGCGGTGGAAGAAAATGGATGAATTGCCAGCGTCGTGTGGGAAACCAAGTCCTTGTGGAAGAAGTCGGTACTCGCTCGATGACTGTGGAAAACATGTGGAAGAAAATGGATGGATCGCCAGCGTCGTGTGGGAAAACAGGTCCTTGTGGAAGAAGTTTGCGGTTCTCGATCGATGACTGTGGAAAACATCGGCGGCGTAAAACTTAGCGGAAGAAATGGACTGAGTTGTGGAGGGCAGGTGGGAGGTCGGCTGCGCCTCCTACCGCAGGTGGAGACCTTCCATCGAACGAGTTGTCCTCATTGTCTGCGTCTTCTACCGCAGGTGGGGACTTTCCATCGAGTGGGTCGTCGTTATTGTTAATATCCGTGAAGTCCTTTCCCAGGTTTGCGAAGTCCGTTTCCGTTTTCTTCGAGATAGAGTCAATGTAGTTTTGATAGTCATATCTTGCCTTTAGGAGTTGGCCTTAGCTGGTACTACTGTCTACCCGATCGGGACTTCGATAACATTTTCCCCTTGGCATTCGTTCATCACGAGGATTGGCCATCATGGACTTGTTTCCCACAGGTGGAAGAACAGCTTCCTTTCCAAGGTTTCCTTCATCAGTATCTTGCCCTTCGATCGCGCCCATTGCTCGCTGTTGACTTCCCGGCACTGCACCCGTAAGTGAATTCATGGGATTTCCCAGATTTGGGGAATTCCAAATTTCTTCCCTCATGGGACTTCCCAGATTCTTTGGGGAATTTCCAGTCTCTTCCCTAGCCGCTGACCAAGAAAATTGCCTTCGAGGATGAAAGATAGGAAGATGGTCACGATTGTCCTTCTCAGAAACACGAACATTTCCCCGTTCCGAACCAGATTCTTTCTCACTAGCGCCATCCGTGTCAACTTGCTTCCCTTTGATGAGTCTGGAAGATTTTCTGGGCTCGGAACCATGGTTAGCATCTTCTTGTTTGACCTCATTTCCCGATTCTTAATCTTCTTCGACTTCCAAGTCCTACCTTCTACACGCAGTTTGATTTCCGCCGCCACGGGGAAAGGCTAGCTCAGAGTTTTCCACACAGATTGATTAGGATGGATCTAGCTAGGCCTCGAGGACGTCACGGCCTTTCTCGAGGGGGGCAACTGTTGCGGAAATAGCATAGCATGGAAATAGCGTAGGCTAGCGTTCCGAAAATAGCATGGAAATAGTACTAGCGTTCCGGAAATGGTATGGAAATAGTAGCATTTCCCTTCCGCGGTAGCTAGTTAGAATCAACACACACTTTTCCACACAAAGAAATTTCCCAAGTGATTTCCATGCTTTGATTTCTAGTTCTCAACATTAGCAGGTACGTGTAAGATAAAATCGATGTTTAATCGTAGGGACTTTCCGGTCTCCTCCTCTACATAGAACCTCTCAACGTCTCATCTAATTGTGCCGTGATGCATGTTATTACAGCCATGACCGCGGTCGCTATTGCTGTAATTCAGTCGGTTGTAGATGACATTCTGGATACTCGGAGGAGAAAACAGAAAAGAGAAAAGAAGCAAAAGGTGCGGTGGGAGAACAAATACCCAAGTAACTGGGCGATTCCTTCCCAATGTTCAAGCATGAAGGAGCATCATGAGCAAGAGCCAGTCAAACCACAATCCAGAGAGGTGCGAGTGGTCATAAGAGGATTTCGCCCAGTATAATACCGTAGTCCCGTTTCTCTTTCTTGGTCTTCAAAGCTTTCTTCAAAAACAGGGTTCCAACCGCGAATCCGACGAGAAAAAAAGTCCAGGCCCACTCTTTCTATCATATTAGAGACGAATAGTACCGCTTCATATCATCTTCAACACACTGAAGCATGATCTCTGCCGAGTACTCAGAACTATCTCTCCTAATGCTGTGGATCTCATCGAGACATTGCAGGGCCTCGTTGAATTGTTCCTGTGGCCTTGAAGCTTCTGAATAGAATAGCCTTGTATCGCTCATGTAAATGGTGAACTGGAAGCTCGGCTCTCCTGTGAGATATAAAGATTCATTGAAGTCGAAAGGAATACCGCTATGGGTTTTGAGCAAGTGTGAGAAGCAACCAAGCAACACACGACTTGGTCCGTGAATCGAATTGTACAAAAGTGTGTGGAGGGAGAGTTTTGTTGGATAAAACCTCAACGAATTTGAACGATCGTTTTTCCGTCGTCCACAGGGACAGACAAAACAAGATATGTGTAGGTAATCACTCTTCCACTGGCGAGTGCATATCAGTGGATGAGTGGCTTTCAAGGTGGAGGCTCGTTTCTTCGCGCGTGAGGAATCTCTTGTGGCAGGTCCTCCGAGGACGGCCGAAGTGGTGCGCATAGTGAGATCATGCGACTGATCCAGTATAAATGAATATGACATGAACACTACAGTTGATACGTTCGTTCTTTGCCATGGTGTGATGAGTAACGTATTCAATAGAAGACGACCAAATTTGACGCATACGCGCCATACAATTTTCCTTGCTTGAGAAACTCTGGAAAATTCTTGAGAGCTGATTTCAGAGTACTGACTTCTGTCTTTAACTTTCAAGCTGAGGGAGCTCTTATGATACGTTTTTCATTGACCTGATGTTCTAATTCGACGGTAGAGACAGACCATTCTATCAAAGGTCCTATCAAGCTTTTGATTTTGAGCAAGTAATTATTTCCCGGTGGGGTTCTCTCCAATATATGGCGCACGTACTCTTCTGCCGCGGGTAATGCACGAGTTCCGTATTGCAGCAGTTGCTCTAGTTGTTGTGCGGCCTGTCGGCGACTGCGTCGGTGATGAAGGATTGGTTCATGGTGAGATACTCCATGGCGCCTCTAAGTGACCTCATGTGAGGGTGTGATGGAGGCGCGACACGTCTTGGTTAGGAATGAAGCTATCGTATCGTCGAATCTGAATTCTTAGGTCCGATGGCGTACTAATCACGTCAAAGTATTATAGTCTGATAAACCTAGCTTCATTGGCCTGAGGTACGATATCCTGAAAATCATGTTATTTGGTCGTTGGCAATCTGAGATATTAATGGCTGACTATTAGAATAGAATAACCTGTTGTTTGAGACTGCGTGGGGATGTAAGAAAAAAACCACTTGGCAGCTGACACATGGTCTACCCTGTCTTCCGGCCTCTTGCGTCGTTGTTGCCATCCCGCTTTGAACGCCTTTCTCATCGTTTCTTCTCTTCTTCTAATTTACTGCTTTTCTATCGCTTACGCGATTTCTCGATCACCTACTCCTGGATGTTGAATGATGAATGGTATCGAAGTTGAAAGAAGCTGTATATCCTGTCGTTGATTCCAGCGTCATGCTCACTCGCACTGCCCCCCTTACTCGTCATTTTTCGCATCCTCCATAGCTATCTCGGATAGGTCAACCGTAACGTCACACCAGGCTTTCCCTCCTCAAGTCGAGCGCAACAGCTCCGACCCCTCATATCAGATCTTTTCGCGACGGTCTCGATGCCGTGGGTCCTATCAATTGGATGTTAAGTAGTTGGAGAGGGGCTCCGAGGAGACGCTTCGGGCTCAATCGTCGGCCGTTCTCCACCCTCCGTCCACTCATCGTCGTCATCCCCTTCTCTCATCTCTGGATCCGCTGTGATCAGCTCTAGGGCATCTATCTTGATCCGATAGATGCGGTCTATGGGTTCATCGTTAGCGCTGACTTGGTCGAGCAGGCGGTCTGCAGCGACATCTATCGCTTTATTCGAGCCAGCGGTGAACATCATTTTCTTCGCATGACTCAGGTAGAACCTCATTATGAGGACGGATAAATTGGTCTTGCCAGTGCCTGGCGGCCTTGGACGATCTGGATATTTTCTCGTAATTGATCCTCACTTTTTCCCTCTAGATGTGGACCTTGGATTTTGGATCAGAGAATTGGTCTACTCTTGTTGACCCCATCCTGAGTGCAAAATCATTCGCTTCATCGACTTTGGCGACCACTGTTGCGATTCCCAAGTTTTCTGTGTCTTCTGCTGCATCAAAGAGTAGGAACAATAACAGATGGTATCGTAAGCCATCATAACGGTAGCCTGCAGTACTAGCGGGCCTTACCGATAACTTCTGTTCAGCGTTAATAATAGAAACAAAGGTGCTAAAGATGAAGCCGTACCAATTATTAGTTTTCAAAGAGCAAGCTGCTTTAATATTCTTGGTCTCTATTTGGATGTCTACCTTCTTTTTTCCATTCTGAGCAGCCGTTTCCAGCACGAAATGCCGAGAATTAAGGCATCTTTGTCCTTTCTCCATATAGCATCTATGGGAGATTTGCATATCTTATCTATAAAAGATGAGCTGTCAGTATAAAGATTTATAAATCGTAGGGATTTCATCACCAAATATTCGATTGAATTCTGACTCCCTGCATTCCCCAACGCGGAGTAGGAACGTAAAGATTGCGATGATGGTCATTCTGTGTTTGATTGATTGTATCTCGTCAGAGTATTGCGAGTAAGAAAAATTGGGAGACGTACATTGTACAGGAGAAGGAGAAAGGGAGGAAAGGGACCGGTAGAAAAGATTTGCCGCCACTCCTTGCATATGTTTGAATGCATTGCGTTCCATTGTGTGATCTCGGTGTGGTCTATGTTGGCGCTTCTAATTTCAGAAGAAGAGAAGAGAAGAGAAGAGACAGAACCGTAAGAGCTCCATTTGAAATCTGACTCACTACTCGTTCTTTCAATCTGATTGAAAAGTGCAACTTTTGAACATCTAATCGGTTGGGCGTACCTTATACAACATCAGCAAGGTTTATAATAAGATAAAAGACCAAATTTTAGGTTTCAGGTATTCTCTCAGCTCTGTCGCCTACCAAAGCAATCTCATTTTCTTGATTATCAAGACCACATGCATCATCATTTCAGTCAATGTCCTCTCTGTAAAGTAGGCCTAGAATGATCATTTTACCCCCACGATTCGAAATAGCCAAAAGGTCTGCAAATCGATGACATATACAAGTCTCAAAAGGGAAGCATTGCAGACATGAAGGATATCGTACGAAGGTTGAGGGTATATGTATATAGCAACCATACTTCAAATGGAGGTCAGGAACAGATTCGAAAACAAATCAAGAATGTCGAACCACGAGTATGTAGCTAAAAACAATCAGAGCTAACGTAATCCGACAATATCATTGCGTCTCATAGAGGATGCAATGAATGCTCTCAGCCAATGCTGCACGTAATCATGGTCCCGTAAGTATTTTATTTCCTAAGAAAGATGTAAGAGCCTGAACAGGATCGGTTGTACAACATAGGGTCTGTGTATGATCAAAGTATTAAGGCGGTGACATGCGTTTGGAAGAACTGAGAGGTGCGGTAGTAAGGAAGATCTGTACCGGAGAAGCAGCTTATCTGTAATCAGAGAGGAAGGTAATGAAGTCAATGTGCAAGTGAAGCTAAGCAAATCAAGCACATTTCGCACCACAGTTGGTGAATTGTCAACTTGTTGGGAGGTCAGAACAATTTCATTGGACGTCATATTGCTTTAGAGCGAAGAACACAGGGTACGCAGAGAAGTTCCTCGGTGATTCTCTATCAACGATTCATTTTTTGCTGTTCATTCGCGTAAGACATGAGATCCAGGTCTGTAGAAAGGAGAGACGATTTCCAGCTCAGCCTTATCAAGATCGAAACTATACGCTAGCCTCGATGCACTCTAGAGTCGCTTAGACCCCACACTCGATTTGCGTGAGCAGACTTCATCAACGACAACGACTACCATCTTCTAACAATCGCAATCATGGTGAGCGCGGCCTTACTAAAGAGAGACTGAAGCAAGGAAGCTGATCTCCCACCTAGGCACCCGCAGCAGCATCTGCCGGCAAGAAGCAGAAGAAGAAGTGGTCAAAGGGCAAGGGTACGTTGCGCCCTGTGCCTCCGTCCCCAGTCCCTCCGCCGCCTCCATCTACCTACAGATATTGCACAAGAATTCTCGCTGATTCGAATTTCCTTCAACAGTCAAGGACAAGGCCAACCACGCCGTTATCCTCGACAAAGCCACCTCCGACAAACTCTACAAAGACGTTCAATCCTACCGCCTCATCACCGTCGCCACGCTCGTCGACAGACTCAAGATCAATGGCAGTCTGGCAAGGAAGGCGCTGAGTGATTTGGAGGAGAAGGGACAGATTAAAAAGGTGGTTGGGCACAGCAAGCTGAGCATTTACAGTGAGTTTTGACCGGGCGGTTACACATATGGAAGACGGAGGCTAATATCTGGATAGCGAGAGCTGTGACTGCTGCTGAGTAGATAGGGATACGTGGATGAGAGAAGGACAGGTGGATGGAAGAAGAGTTGAGATTTCGGTAGGCCAAGGCAACCTTCGAACGCAGCATCAATGGAGTACTTCTGAAATCCATTTGGGAATCTGGACAATGTGAAGCCTTTACATGATCATGATACACGCAGAAGCCTCTACCCGCAGATAACAAACTCATTTTGACCTCCTCAAGTCACCTCCTCCGCTGTCCTCCTTGGCCTCCCCTCCCTCGCCTTCTGACAAAGCTCCTTCACTTCTCCCCAACCCTCCCACCCAGAACCCGGCCCTCTATTCACCTTTCCAACCCTAAAATACGTCCCACCCTTCCCACCGTCAAACATCTTCTCCCAACCCTTGACAGTCTCCTCCACCTTCTTCCTCGCGACCCTCTTCTCCCTTTCTCTAAGCAACTTCCTCTCCCTCCTTTCCTCCCTCGTAAGCTCCCTTTCCGCCCCCTCTTCAACAGGCATGAACATCTCCTCCACCCCCCTCAGATCCCCATTCAGATCCGTATCAAAACACCCAGTCACAAACGACCTCGTCGCATCCCTGCCCGCGAAGAACGAGTAGCTGCCGCCTGGGCCGTAGAAGTGCGGAGAGGCGGAGACGTCGTAGATGGTGCCATTGACAGCGACGAGGATAGGGAGAGTGGCGTCGGTGCCATTGTAGATGGATAGTTGAGCGTCTGTCAGATCGTAAGGACCGCGCTGGAAGAAGGATACATTAGCTACGCGTCTGCCGACAGGCATCAAAGAGCGCGGAAACAATGAGCACACTCCTCACCAGCCACGCTTTGATCCGCGCCGGTCTCGTGATTGCTGGTCTGTAGCCCCAGAGGATCGAGTTGCCCGTTATGAAATAGGATAGCGTGCTGGAGAGGAGGAACAGCCCTCCGAGGACGCGGAGGACGTCGAGGAGGGAGAGGCGGTTGGGTCCTTCATCTGGGTCCGATGTATAGGCTTTGAGCGTGGAGGAGGAAGCAGGCATTCCATCTCCGGTAGTGGTAGGAGAAGTTGAAGAATCATCACGATCCTTGGGCGGTAAGTTGGTGCGTGAGCGTAAAGTGGTCATGATGGGAAGGTTGGTGCTAAAGGCCAGACGACTGATGTGGTCTTCCTGCGATCACAAGAGACACACTTCTTCAATTTACTGAGTCATGATATGCAGCTCTCATACACAAATATCTCATATCATTCTCCTAGCCGACATCCTTCATATATCCTCCGTGGATGTACGGAGTATTTCGGAGCTGACGAAGGCGAAAACCAAAACAACATCCTCTACGATGCTTGAAGACCTTGCAAGGCTTGAAGCTGAGCATTAGCTCTTTACATATCAGAAACTCGTCAGGCAAGGCTACGTAATCGCAACGCTGTGACTTTCATCTCGGTATGGCAAAGCATTGCTACCTTTGAGAGTTGAGGACATCATGTCCCAAGAGTAATCCGAGTGCTTTTCGTACGGATGGTCATTGAGTAGATACCATCCGAATCCACCGTCATCTCGAGTGTATTATTCGTCGGAGTATCCTGAAATCTTACAAGCAATTCCTAGGTCTACCTTTGCAAGGCATCAACATCAGATGGTACAATGTAGACATGGGAGGCTGTGGTCCTTCTAGAGCCTAGTTTTGATCTTGGCATTGTTGCTCACCGCTCAGTGCAAATTCGAACGAGTTTGAGCAGAGTACAGATAGATACAGATGACTGGCATTTACTTTCAAGGACGTATCCTCACCTAGGTTCAATATATACCAGGGCCATTCATCTCTCGTTCAGCCTCATCGAATTGCCCAACGTGTCAAGGCGTCTTCACCTCGTGATTAGATCAAACAACATCATCCAATACTTTCAGCAGCAATGACGCGACAGGTCGTTCACATTAGGGCGTGATAGCTTGACGACAACACGGCGTATAAAAGCTGTGCTTGGCGGTCCCAAACCCCTTCATGTAAGCTTTTGACAATTCGTATTGCTTGAAAAATGACCCTCAAGCATTGGACAATAGGCTCACGCCACTCAATCGCTGCCAGGCATACCCAGAACCCCCCGCATCATTTCTGTGATATTGGTTCCCACCGAACCCCGACTAATGGATCTTGGATCTGGCCCTCTCGAGAGCTTCAGCCCCTTGCCTGCTGGCGAGTTGATACGCTCGTTGTGTATGCTGTTCGGAATGGGTTTGCCCATCTGTTCAACGTACAGTTAGCCAGCCATGCCCGCAGAGTATCTCCAATGACTTCAGAATCAGGTCACCCACCTTGCAGAAGTCGCAGGAGCACGGCGTTGAACCTTTGCCATGGTGGTCACAACCGAAATCCTGATCGCCTTCGGTCCCACAGCAAGTCCAGCGAAACCCTTGCGGCCAGTAATCGTAAAGTCTCTCCTCGCTCCCCGCAAATTCCGTTTCAAACTTCCGTCTGAGGCCATCCGAGTCCCCACCAGCGACACAATTGCCCCACCCCATATCCTCGCAGTATCCATCTTTGTCTGCTAGGCGTTGACTCGATGTTGGTACAGACCACGTGATGAGCTCCAGTTGTCCTTCGTGTTTGGCCCCGTCCCGGCACATACGGTGCTTGTCGTACCACTGGGGAGAGGGGTCGGCCATGCGAGATGAGCAGCGAGGCTTGTGAGACTTCCAGTCTTGTTTTTGGCATGTGGAGGAGCAGTACTGAGTAGTGTGACAACGGGCGCATCTCTTGAGGGAATTTGTGCCATTGCAGACGACGCAGCGTGGGCCGCTATCTTCAGGCAATGCCATTGGAGTATTAGTGACGTGAGTGCTAATTCAGCAAGACTTTAAGGTAGGTATTTTCGATCGGTTAGATTGGAGCAAAGACATTTCGGGTTGACTCGCGACGCGCTCCGGACACGCTAAGGACACGCAGGATATAAGGGTAAAAATGACAGAGATTCCCACATCTTTCTGTAGACTTGACGCCCACGATGGCACAATGTCGTAGATGTGTACTACTGGCAGGCCCTAAAATGTGGCCCCTCGTGGTCACATATAGATTGATGAGATGATATATACCTCCTATAAGATAACATACGTATTGGCCGGGAATTGACAAATGAAGAACGGTTACAAAAAAGTCTGTCAAGTAGATAAACACATCGTTACCACACATAATCATTGAAATTGCCTCCATCAAAGTATATTGGCAACAGCAAAAAGCGAGGCAACACTGTCAATCTGTCCAAATGTCAGCTGTGAACAATAACTTGCCAGGATGGAAGATCGCACATCCAAGTAGACTCTCGCCCTCAAGTCCAGACTGCCTAGTGTATTTTCATACAAGAAGTGGCAAGGTGAATTATGAGACTCGTGAGATCCTTGTTGCAAGACATGTGGCGCCAAATCCAATGGCTTGGTACTTTACCGACGAACGCCTTCCGTAACTTTGAGATGATTCAACCGCGCGGGAACACCTTGAGTAAAGTATCCTGAAAAGCTTGCATATTCTGATCGACGAGAACCTTGCCAGTCTCAAAATCGAGATTCTTGGAGATGCCGATGAATGACAGATTCCTGAAGAGCGTTAGTCTGATCTGGACCATACTCCATGGCGTCAAAGCGCTGACCTGTTGATCTCCTTGAGATACAAATGATAGCCTTTGATATTGCTGACGAAGGACTCGGCACTCTGAGCTGCCACGGCTTTTGAGGGATTGGCCTCCTGCTGATCCTTTCCTCGATCCCAGCCGTACACTTCGGACATGTCTACGATGATATCGATCAAGTCCGCGCAAAGCTCGTAAGCTTTCATGTCTATGGGCGTAGTGTCTGAAGCGATATAGACTTTGCTATAAACATCGAAAAGATAGGCCTTTTCGAATCGGCACGATGCCGAGACGGTATTGAGTAGGGCCTCAAATGTCGGAAGCTGAGGTACGAGCCCTTGCATGACTTTGCTAAATGCCTCGAAAATACTGTGATCATAGATTGAAGTACCGTAGTAGGTAATGGGCGGGTTCTCGAGGCCAGCATCGTAAAGGTCATCCGTGATACGCTGGCGTACATCTCGCATTGTGTCATCGCGAAAGTCTTCGGTGAGGGAATCCACTTTGTGTATGAAGACTGAATACTTAATGTCGGGATAGGAATGCTGTAGATGCAGGATTGTTTCTGTGAGACGGCTGACAGGCTCCATGTAATTATCTATCGCGTCGAGGACCCATATCATAGCACCGACACCCCCAAAGATGCTTTCTGCGTCAAAGTCTGGATCCAAGTAATCGATCTGGCCTGGAAGATCCCAAACTTGGAAATCCATGAAGGAGCTGCGGACCTAAGTCTGTAAGCGTCCAAAGGCATCTTTAAGCGTCACTCACTGCATAGCCTCTTTGCGAATCGTTGTGGTCGTTTCCAAAAACAATGTTTCGTGAGGCGCCATCTTCCGAAAAACGACATTCGATATCGACGACTTGCCGCTCCTATGGACAAGGTCAATGTAAGAATGATGATGACGATGCCAGAAGCAATGTCATCACGTACCTCTTCAAGCCCATCAGTAGTAATCGTGGTTTTTGATCAACATGGAGCAAGTTTCCGGGCTCCGGATGACCGTTCAATTCATTGACTGGGCTTGTGTCCTCGGGGTCTGCCGAGCTCATGCTTGCCCTCGAGTTGTCGTCCATGTCCTATCCAATTCAAGCACGTCAGCCCTACCAAACCTACAGAACATAGCAATATATGCTCATGGCGTCTTCTTTCGTCCACGTTCATAGATCTACAGAGGAGGAAAGCCCAATCCAGAGTAACTCTCGTGAAATGGCCTTTGAGTTCATTGCCTGGAGCTGTCCCTGTAGAGGTAATCACTGACCTCTCCTGCATTTCCATCATTCCGCAACATTGAGATTTTGGAAATAGAGTACTGCCAATCTCTTAGCATCCACAGGACGGTCAAAGGCAGAGAATTGGGGGGGTCACTCAAGAATCCTGTCCGCCAAGCCTTTCGGGTAAAGTTTCCTCATCTGTGATCGTGGAGGATTTTGCTAGCAGAGAACAGAATTCGTGGCTTTTGCGTTTCCATTGGCCTTACACCGAGCTTAACGAGACAAGCATTTGGGAGTACTGGGGATCTCCAGATTCACGCTTTGCATGGGAGGCTTGCTCCCTCAGCAGTGTCTTTCTGTTGAAAACTACTAATGTAACGCGACTAGACAGGTCTCTGATAGAGAGCAGTAGTGATGGCCTCAAAGCCATCGCCAGATACAACTATATTATTTATGCATAGATTCATTCCAGCCTGTCTTTTAAGAATTTCTTTAATTCTAGACAGAGATTCGGGCATATGAAACAAACTCCATGTTGATATCTAGTAGCTGTGTCTAAACCTTCATCTCCGTCAAGCCATGCTTCCAGATAATAACATATGGTGTAATGCCGTCCTCGCGGTAATTGAGGAACACGACCCTATGGGACAAGATCAGCTTAGCTCCAATCTACTAGAACGCAAGTCACATACATTCCATCAGGATCCATAGACTCGCCGGAATAGAAATCCAAGTCCGCGAAATTGGGCACGATATGTTTGGTGTAATACCCCTGCACGCCCTTCTGGAAGCTCTTGATGAACTCTTCATCCTTGCCCGCTTCCTTGAGCTTCTCTACTACCTTCTTCAAATATCCTGTTCATCGGAGAAATATCAGCATGAGCATTGACCAAACACCCATCCGTAACCCACCCTTGAGCTGTGACTGAAATTCCTTTTTCGTGCCAAACGACCTCTGCCCAGTCGCCTCGTCTCCCAAAAAGTTCAATCTGAAGCCATCAACAACATCTATGACCTGCTTTGTCCCCTCCTCAAGCGCCTCCTCTTGTTCTTCGGCCGAAGGGTTGGCGCCAATGTCAATATTGTCAGCGCCTTTGGTGACCTTTCTGCAGTCGACTTCGTAAACGACGTCATCAACTTCTTTGAGGGTGTAGGTGTCGGAGATGATCTCATCACCGGTTACGATATCCTATGAAGTGGGTAGTCAGCCACTGTGCGCTGGAGCTGGCCTTCTCTAGGCGGTCTGCAGGTGGGGCTCCATGCGGCGAGGCTGCGAACCTTGTAGATAATCATGGTGGCAGCTACTGTATCTCCACGTAGATATGTATAATAGCGAATCGAAAAGAGGAGCGTATGAACAAGCTAAGATGGAGAAAATTCTAATGTTAGGGATGGAGAAAAATCTAATGCACACCGCAATTGAAAATCTTAGTGGGGTGAAGACAAAGAGCCGGGCATTAGCCGCTAAGATGCCCTTACTCTAATAAGCTAGAACCTGGCTGAGTAAGAGTGGCAAATTGGTGACGTTCAAACCGCAGTACAACATGGAGATTAATCCTTTTATTCCTCCGTCTCTACACGCTCCTTTACATTTCATTCACGCTTCCTCTGCTACCCTCGCCGCCGGAATTATCACTATCCAGCTTTAATACACCTCATCACCTCTGTGTTTATCCCCTTCCGGGCTCTTGTAATCCCTGGCCGCAAAGGCCCAATTCCCGCCTCGTGCCGAGTCAGCAATACAGCCTTGGATCGCTCGGGTGACAAACAGATGGCTACAACATCAGCCATGGATGACTTTTCGAATCTTCCACCCCTCCCAGACTATCAACTCACTCCGCTTCCGTCCTTACTTCCTCCAATCCCTGATAAGCTCCTCACTCTCCTCTTACCCATTGCCGCGTATTGGGGCCTCTCTATGTTCTTTCATTGGATCGACACAAAGGATTACTTTCCACAATACCGACTTCACACACCAGCCGAAGTCTCGAAGCGAAACCGTGTCTCGAGATGGGAGGTTATACGAGATGTCCTCATACAGCAGATCGTGCAGACGGCTGTAGGATGGGTGCTTGGCATGACAGAACCGGACGATTTCTTTGGGAAGGAGGAGTATGATGTTGCGGTTTGGGCTAGACGAATCAGGATCGCGGAGAGGAGCATACCGAGGTTGCTGGCTATCATGGGTCTGGACGCCAGGGGGTTGGCCAAGAACCTCGGAGCATCGCATCCAATGCTCGCCGGTGCGCTCCTGGGAGGGCAGTACCCGTCGATGGAAAACATGAGCGTTGTCGGCAGTGGCTCACAAGCAGGTATACCAGGTTTTGCCGGCTGGGAGCTCATGCTTGCTTCTGCCATCTACTGGGTCCTCGTACCCGTGCTACAATTTGGGCTCGCTATTCTGGTGGTGGATACCTGGCAGTATTTCCTGCATCGGGCGATGCATATGAACAAGTGGCTGTATAGTAAGTTTTTGAAGCTTGGTGCTGACAAGCAAGATGCTGAATGGTAATTATAGCAACCTTCCACTCGCGACACCATCGCCTGTATGTACCTTACGCCTACGGAGCCCTATACAATCACCCATTTGAAGGATTTCTTCTGGATACGCTTGGCGCAAGTATAGCTTACAAGCTCGCTGGGATGAACACTCGACAAGGAATGGTATTCTTCACGGGCTCAACATTCAAAACTGTTGACGATCACTGCGGATACGCTTTGCCGTGGGATCCTCTACAACACATCACGTCAAACAATGCTGGCTACCACGATGTGCACCATCAGAGCTGGGGAATCAAGACGAATTTCTCGCAGCCATTCTTCACCTTCTGGGACAGACTTCTCGGTACGGTCTGGACCGGCGGCGACGTATCTGCTCGCTACGAGCGCTCACGCCTCGCTGCACAGAAAGTATTCGAGACCGACGACGCCAATACTACAATCACGCACTCTAACCTCGCAGACAGTGCCACTCAAGACCCGAAGCCCTACGAAAATGATCTGCGAGATGCTATCGACCTCCCATCAATACCGGTTCAAGATCGCCAGCCTCAACCTCCAGCCGGAAAAGCAGAGTTCCAAGCGGCAGGCTCACGGCAGCAAGTTCTTGACGATAAAAAGGACGGCGGGCCAAGTGTACTCGCCGATGAAGCGTACGAGGAGAAAGAGGCAAGAAGCTTTCTGAGGCAGAGTCCGAGAAAAAGAGCAACTAGTACGCTGTCGCCCAAAGACAGCTTCAAAGGGTTGAGGGATCGGGTACCGACTAGTATGCATGGCAGGGCCGGGGGCATCATCGGAGTTGATGGGGGCAGGTAGCATCTTCGTTGTTTCGTTTCGAATGGTGTGCTAATGGAGTGATGTTTGCTTGTACAAAACCAACCTTCGTTTTATGTTTGAGGTCGAGCATTGGCCTGTGTACGTCTATGTTTTGTCTCAGGAATGGAGTCCTTAGCCGGGACAACGTGTATATTGTTCCATCAAGAGGCATTCCGTATCAGCACTATCCCTGATCGTCATTGAAAGCCAATGACATTGATAATGGATCTGTTGGACCTTGAGATGTGCCAGATGATCAACGTTTTCCCACTTGAATTTTTCTTTGTCCAGAGGCCTCTGATAGCAGGTTTTTGGTCCTTGTCCTCCCGTCCTCGAGTCGAGCACAATGCCAACGACAATGCCTCAGAGCCCGAACAAAGACACTATGCCATTGTCTAAATACTCGATGTGAAGGAGGTCTCCTTTCATCTACCACATCTCTACTTCCCAATTGCTCGCCTGCATCCACTGTTCAGATCACCGATTCATCTCCATCAGGTCTGCTAGTCAGATCATTCCGTCAGAAAGCTCAACCTCGCAGGTAAATCTTGTTCCTCCGAAGCACGCTCACATCTCTCTACAGCCACCATGGCTCTCGGCAGCACGATCTCTCGCAGCCTCTCCGTGGCAGGCTCGTCCAACTACGAGCCATCCCATCGAACAGGTTCCACATCGTCCACCGCCTCCACAACTCCCACCGAATACCATTCCTCTCGAAACGCCAAGGCGTCCATGATGCGCGCATCAACCGTCACGGCCGCAACATCCATGTCGAAACTCATCCGCTCCGCCTCCACAAGCCGCGGCAGCACTACCCCTTCCACAACTTCCACCCTGCGCCCTCCGACCTCCACTTCCAGGCTCTCCCGAGCCTCGACCGTGCGCGCTTCCACCCTCACCTCCGCAACCTCCACATCCAACTTCCTCCCCTCCACCTCCTCCATCCTTCCACCCACCTCCTCCGCCCTCCACCCTCCCCCCTCATCCTCCAAGCGCAAGCACGCCCCCTCCCTCACCACCCTCGCCAGCCGCTTCCTCTGGGGCCGTCCACCCCCCCGCCACCCCACCCTCTCCCCCTCCCACATCACCACCCTCACACACACCCTCTCCCTCCCCCCCAGCACCCCCCTCCTCTCCTCCATCATCGGCGCCCTCCCCCAACCCCTCAGCCGC
>JAEUBB010000023.1:828-141602 GCA_018257885.1 Parmelia sp. 050094
TTAGTTATATTCTTATATTAAAATTAAATATTTATTTAGTATTATTAATTATATAGTTATTTTAGATAACTCTTTTTTAATAATAATAAAGTTAACTAAAAAGTTTTTTTATTTATAAGTAAATAATTTATATTTAAAATTAATCTTTATTTATAATAATAATATTATAGTATTAATTTTCTTAATAAGTATAATATACTTTATAGCCTTTTTTCTCTTATAATACTCTTATTATTTATATTTATTAAGAAGAATAATCTTTTTTTATTTATACTCTTATTTAGACTTTCTATTTTTAAATTTTTTTAATAACTTATTATTATTACTAATAAAGAGATTTAAATTTAAAGAGCTTAAAAGTTAAATTTATAAAGATATTATAATAAGATTAAAAAGAATTCTCTAAAATTATAATTATATAAAGAGAAAAAAGAATAGAAAAGTATTTATATATATATTATATAAAGATTATAAAGTAAAAGTATTAAAAAAAGTACTTTATATTATAATTAGAATTTATTTTATTATAAAAATTTTATATTTAATCTATTTATAATAATTTTATACTTTAATTTAGATTTATATTAATATTATAATAATTTTATAATAAGATATTTATAATATACTATATAACTTTTTATAATCTATATAAAAAGATTATTCTTATTAAAAGTATTAATTTTATATTAATTTTAACTTAAAATAAGTATATTATATATTTAATCTTTATAAATAAAGATTCTAGATAAAAAAGAATATAATATTTTAATTAAATTATTATATATAAATTTAACTTAATAATAGGCTTAGACTAATATTAAGTTAATATTAGCTCGAGCTCGTTTCGAGCTTCCTATACTTAGATATATACGACGTAGCATTATATAGTCTGGGCCAATTCCGCTATGGAATGGCCAGCAAATCCTACAGTATTTCAGGTGCATCGCAACTGCGTCCATTCTCGCCCCCAATCCATCCCAACCATCTCGTACCCACAGCCACCGAAAACTCTATACTATCAACAAGAGAGACTCTGTAAGCCTTACTCCGTAGAAATCTTCAAGATATATAGACACTGAACGCAACACCCACCGACCAGTCTAGTGCTGCCCAGCCCATCACCGGACATCCACCAAAGGCCTGTTGCGAACTATCTCACGGTGCTGCAGACACAAATGGCGCATGTGGAAACAAGAGATACCATGACAGCTAGCAGCTTCTAGATATTTCAAACGAGTAGGCTTTTCGCATCACCTTTAGCTCGGGCGGAAATCGGAATGCATGTGTATACTTTACATATAATGCCAGAGTAGTTATAAAGTATGCCAAGAGAAATCTCTACATAACCGTCACTCGCACCAGCAAGGGCGTTATTAATCTGGTGCAGCAACAGCACGATGCTGGGAGCGAGATTGCATCAAGAGCCTACCACTTCAACCGCCATCTACGGAAATCATGCATCCGGAGAAGAAAGGAGCTCTCTCCTATTTCTGAAATGACTCCTTTCCCTTCCCCCCCCTTTTTTTTGAGTATTGTCACTTTCTCTTACGCTGCTGCAGACAAATTCTGCTACGACATTCTCGAAGCGCGAAATCAGCTCGACGTAAGCAAGAGGTGGTACTCGGCGGTCGACTTGGATTGTCTTGCTACTGGTAGGACGGAACTTCACGACTTATAATAAAAATCTGGTCTGCTAAGCTTCTATGTTACTTTATTTCAATTGAGTATATCCAACCGCGTAGAAAGTCCACGGCTGCTATTTAGATTGGACATAAGACGTTACTTAAAGGCACAAAACTCGTGATTCTACCGCAAAATGCTAGTCATCATCAAAGATCTGAAAGCAGTTCTGTAATATGGTATCGAGTACCCGCACTTGCGATCCAATTTCCGCCATTGAGCTCTGCCTCGTAAACATATTAGGACTGTATGAGATATTAGTTCTAGCACATTCATTGATATAAAAATCATGTGGCTCTTACCCGAATACTAGAGCCAAGTTGTTTGCATTCATCCTGTTCATATCGGAGTGCCGCATCACTCTCTCAAGATGCTGCACCGCGTAACAGCAAGTCAGCAATGCAAATACACTTGTGAGATAACAACTCACTAGTACCACGGCACGAAGGCAGGCATAATTGGCGTCAGGAAGATTGTTGACAAGTGCATGTATTGAGTCACGACGGACTTCATCATCGTCAAGACCTGTCATGGATGGTCAGCGAACCACGTATTTGCTAGTATGAGAGCTGACTTCAACTCACGCGAGGCTTCGATGAAGCTATAGTAAGCAGCTTTAGTAAATAGAGGGTCTGGCAATTCCGCAAGAAATTCCTTCAGCAAAGTGGCAACGCTATGGATGTCGTGGTTGAAAGCTTGTGGATTGCGAAAGTCCAATATTTGTGAGCCTAGTGCACATCAATTTATACCTTGTTGTTCGTCGCGCACATAAAAGATCTTACCAGTGTCAAATTGTAATTTCAGCTCCGAAACATGCATAGAATCACCATTGAACCTGTATATTACATCGACCTCGAGACCGAAAAGGTCAACAGCTTGAATGCACTGGTAAACCAGACGAGGGACTGCCGCGCCATCTCGTTCGTATAATTTCTCCAACGAGACCCCGAACATAGGCTGTCGCATCGTCGAAGGGGACAGCTGACGTGGTGACAATTCTGGTAGACCACTGACTCTCGTAGGCAACAGGGGTTGGCCCCGAGATAAACCACCAATGACTGTTGAGTCACGTAAAGGCCACTGGTTCAATCGAGAGTCTCCTGCTGTTGAGCGCTCAGCTGGGGTTTTCAGCAGCAAGGTCTGATTCTGAGACGAGCCGCCAAGACCATTCTGGTCAAGTGAATCATCGGAATCCAAGAACCATTTGCTCGATCTGGCATCTTTTGCTGTTGGACGTTCAGCAGGGTCTATTGCCAGCAAGCCTCTCACGAAGTCTGTGGCATCGGTACTTGAATGCATTTCTAGTGCTTTTTCCGGAAACGGTTTCCTTTTCGAAGAAGTGGTCATGAAAGGCGGAATTCGAGCCAATATTGTATATATCACACATCCCAATGACCACATGTCAACGGCTTGCGTATAGTCGGACTCGGGAAACTCGTCATCGTCAATTTCGGGGGCAAGATAGCGAGCAGTTCCAATTCGGGTGCGAAGGGCGGTTTGTTCATTGTCGATGCGCTTGGTTATCCCGAAATCGCCGAGCTTTACCCACCACATTGGTGTTTTCTGCATAACAAAGACATTCTATTCCAGAGACGTAGCTGTAAGCATTCTTGTCACGGGAAGTATTGTTCCGGATAAACGGAGCATCATAAGAGGTGCGAACCTGAGGCTTTATATCTCGATGCGTGAATCCTTCCTTGTGGATGATTATCAGCGCCTCAAGTATGTCTCGGGCTATTTGTTTTGCGTCACGTTCTTGAATTTCTCCCGTCGAAATGTACTTGCTCAGATCACCAAACGGCACGTATTCCATGGCCAAGAAGACGGCGTCATCCGATTCGAACCAGCCAAGGAAAGCGACTATGACTTGCTCCTCGCGTATCTAGCTACCAGTCAATGAAGGAACCAATAATAAGAAGTAGACTATAAAGCGTGTCGTATCATCGATGGGAGATACGAATGATGTGATAATGAATCCTTTACCCGAGGACGGTTGAAGCAAGCCATAGCATCCAATTCTCTCCTATAGTCTATTCCTAGGTCCTCCATTCTGAACTTGGAAAGCTTCTTGACGGCTCTTTCATCCCCGTCCGATTTTTGAAGCCATACTTCGCCGAACGAGCCATGACCAATACGTATGGTATCATTCCATCGTCGCTCTACTTTGACCTTCCGCATATTTCGAGCCCGATCACTCTGATAAGAGGTGTGTATTACATGATTATCAAAGCACTCCGCCTGCAAGCGGTAGATCTCCCGAAGATCTGAGTCCGCAGGCATATGGTGAATTTGGTCGAATTGTGGAAAGGGAAAAAAGCGACCGAGAAAGCTGCCAGAGTTCTATTGATGTCTTTTATGGTCGCAATGGATTGGTTCGAGGTTTCGGTGGCATAAAAGTAGATTTGACTGACCGGTTAGGACAATGGTCGTCGGCGACAACTGGAAGCTCGAGCGCAGATGACAAGGTGAGGTCGAATGGCAATTTAAGGTTCTCCTATCCCCACCACCCGTCTCACTAATTTGGCGCTAGCGGGACTACCCGATAGCGGGGGAATCTCGGAACTCTTGGATAATGGAACTTGTGAATTTCATACAAGAGCGAATCGAATTCAAGAAGCCTTAAGGACTCTAAAAGAAGCACATCTTGCAAGCTTGCGACTGACAACCGCGAGAAGGACCACTGGTTCCATGGTATCCACTTACGACTATTGTGGAGCCCGTCAGCTTTGCCTTTGCAACCTTAGCGGTCGCCGACTTGTGCATAACGTGAGCATTGCCATCAGCGGCCGTTCTGTTCATACCCCTGCACCGCTGACTTCTGCCAAACATAGATATGGCAAAAAGCTGGTCAACAAGTATCAAGCATTTAGGAACGCAAATGCTGCCATTGGGGAGTTAGTGTTGCGCGTCGCGGACTGCTGGGTAAAGTTGGAGATTCAGCTCGAATTTTTGCACAAGATTTGGGATTCGCTCGGGGGACCTCTGCAATTACATCAAGATCGGATCCTCAATGTACTAGAAGCCAAACTCACGCAAGCGAACAAACATCTAGAACGAGTCCTCATGCTTGAAGATAGCGAGGATGCGTTGCAAAAAAACAAAAAGGTCAAGCCAAAAAGGTTCAAATTCGTAGTCATGCTCCAAGAGTGTTTAGAGAAGACTGTGGATGACTTAGAGAGCTGGCATCGTCGCTTTGACCCCTCATGGTGGTTGATACTGCGTCTCAAAGATCAGTCGATCGACAGGCAACTTCACTTGAGTTCTTCGGACAAAGCTGGATCTTTGGCTACTCTCAAGAGTCTAAGAAGCGAAATAAAAGCGCAAGACAATAATCACCAACCAAAGCCATTCCTATTCGTCGACGAACACGCATTGCATGACGAACGTGAGCCCATCACGGGTTCGCTGTCTACTCTCGCATACCTCAAAACCTCACATCAATACGTCGTCGTGGATACTATCATCTGCGGTCCTACATTAGATCCCAGTGTCATTGTGAAAGATGTGCAAGACCTTGCTAGTATTCTGGCAAAGGTGAATCCTTCTCGGTTTGGGCTCCTATCTTGCTATGGTGCCGTAGAACACCGCAAAGAAGACCGAGTGGCTCATTCGTACGATCTACTTCTAAATGCTCCTTCCGAAGTAAATGCACCGCGAAGCTTAAGGAGCATTCTTAGCGAAAATCCTTCCGAGACGCCTCTGAATGAACGGATTGAGATAGCCGCAGGCCTAGCTCGCGCTGTGCTTTTCCTGCATGCGTCGTGCTTTGTTCATAAGAGTATCCGACCGGAAAACATTTTGGTCTTCGGCAGCGGCAAAGCGAAGCTCGGCAAACCATACCTTGTTGGGTTTGAGAAGTTCAGGTTGAGTACAACAATGACACAACGGTTTGGAGACGACCTTTGGGAGAAGAATCTGTATCGACATCCTGTACGGCAGGGTGTCCGGCCTCAAGAGGATTTCATCATGCAACACGATGTGTACTCACTCGGGGTCGTCCTCCTAGAAATCGGCTTGAACACATCATTCGTTACATGGCCAGAAGGCCCCGAAGAACGCCCAGTCCCCAACCCGCAGTTGGAAATCGCAGATCTGATAAGCAACAGGGCTCAGTTTGGTAAGGCGAGAGCGATTAAGGAAAAGTTCGTTGCTCTGGCAGAAACCAGCCTCCCTAACACATTTGGACAAAAATACTCCGAAGTTGTTTCGAGTTGCTTGACTTGCTTAGACAAGAATAATAGCAGTTTTGGCGACGCAAGAGAACTCGAAGAAGGGGACGAAGATGGTGTTCTTGTGGGCGTTCGATATATTGATAAGGTTTGTTCGCGCAGTCGTCTCCGATCTAGAGTTGAATTAATCCGTTCAGATTCTCTCCCTACTTGACAATATTGCTGTTTGATCGGGGTAGAGCATGGCAGGGACCCAACGGATGCTTACGATGCGTATTGCATAAAACCCAGTCTCCGATTAGTAGACGGCGTAGGCTACTTCGGTCGCCCTTATCAGTACGATCAAATGGCAGGACTATTCAATTTGCGTGGGGGACCTCACGCTCATCACAACTCGGGTCGGCTCATATAGAGACGGATAGCGTCAATATATCTCTGGAAATATACAGACTTTTCTCTCGAACGTGAGTCTGAAGCTCCTCTGAATGAGCCAAATGGAAGATCAATCGACCGATGTCGAATCTAATCCCAGTGCGCTATTGCAGTAGTGAGACCGGGTGCGCGGTGGGAAGAATGGTGATCACTCGTACTGGATATCACTGGACCTCCTCCTTACCTCTCCGCAGCAAGTCTCGGCAGAGCACGATTACATCGATTCAACTGCAAATTTGTGCCTACCACAAGGCTTGTTCCCCTGAAATGACGCTAAAATTGCAATGCAATGCCTTGGTGACTGACTCTCTAACGCCTCCTGTAAGAAGGAAATTTTCGTCAAAATTGCCAAGCAGAGCAACGAATCTGCATGCTAAATGTTTTTTTAACCCTTCCGCAAAAACTGATGTCGTCATATTGACATCATCCCACCCTCCACTCGCCGTCTCGTACTTGTTTTAGAGTCATGTTTTGGTACGGCGATGAAGTAAAATTTCAACCTAGTGAAAAAGGAATAAAGGAATCGAAGACAATGGACAGGAGAAGGCAGAGAAGTAGCGATCCAGTTAAAACAGATGGTCGAAGGGAGTGTGCTATGGCGAAGTGAGATCGGAGCTCTAAGTGTACTTGCGTGTAGATTCGATAAAGATTTTTCTCCTCGAAGCAAACCAGAACACGGAGACCGAAGGTTCCCTACTTTTCACGGTCTCCGTGTGTCACAGTAATGTTCTGGAATATGGTGATGTTGTTATTGATGTGGAAGTTATCTCTCTAAACTATAGGTACAGTGGGGGAGCCATATAAATAGTGGGAGACACCCTGCCAAGACCACGCTAGTGTAGGCCTAATTAAGAATGTGTTCAGGATCCACCCTGTGACACCGTGGGGCCTTGCGACTCGGCCAGGGTAAAAGACAAGTTCGTCGGAGTCTCCAACAACGACTCGCACCGAATGTAACAGTTGTAGATCCTCCACACACCCACTTACGGTGACTCTGCTTACTTTTGCACACTTCAGCTCAATTCAGTGCACGCCATAAATCTCGAGATATCAGCTTATCTAGGAAATTTCTGTCGACAATCAATCAGCACTAGTAATTACGTATGTCATCAACCCCAAGTGAAGAGCGGTGTCTTTCTATGTGCTCGGCATACTCGGAAGTTGCCACCGGTGTGGGAATGCATCTCATTATGGATGGCGAAGGCCCTTTTAGGTGGGAAGGGCGGTGAGTTGAAGGGATAGGGCGCTTACCCTGCATATAATTACCCGTGGATAATTACCCGTGGGGCCTGCATATTCTTATTCTTGGCCACCCCGTTAGCCTCGTTACTTCATGATAATACCGTCACACGCATTCTATGGGCGAATATCCTTGTGGACCTCATGCACTGTCTATGGCTTACAATATCTATTTAGAGAAGCAGCATGATGTCGCACCGTTATCCGCATCAATTGAACACTAATCAACGCATTTTAGATACGCACACAAGCCACGTCATATATGAGTCTTGCAATGTTTCTGAGTCTACCTATACAATCTCCACTTTCTTTCGTATATGTCCTTAGTAGGCATCTGCTCCCGAGATGGATGTAACATTCCATGCTCCATCGGCGGTGACCCAACACTTGTATACTCACGTCAGCCAATATCCGTCTTTCAGCTCCTCATGCCTTTGGAAAACGCCACTCTCAATTGATGCCCCTCCAACCTTTTTAAAAACCCCAAGCAGATCCTCAATCGCATCTCACCACACGAGATCATGGCCATCAAGAAGGAGACAACTGCTCTAGGCGATAAAAACTCTCGAAACAACATCCCTTACTACATCAACGATGCCGACTTACCCGACCTGCCGCTTCCAGTCCGCAAGCTCTTGGAAGAATACAGCAAAATACCAGCTACCCAAGTGCAGCACCACGTGCTCGAATTGGTACACAATCTCATTTGGTGACGCTTGAACCCTATCACCCGATCCCAACACCTGCACCTGAGCATCCCTCCCTCCTCCCTCCTGCCCGCTTATCCACTAACCATAACCACGCCCTCACAGCGCGAGCGCGCCTGGCGCATCTTCCCCTACCCCTGCATCGGCCTCCTGCGCTTCCTCGACTTCTCCCTCTCCACCATGCCCTCCTACGACCAGATCCTCACCAACCTCTCCCGCAAAGACGATCCACAGACCCTCCTGGACGTAGGCTGCTGCTTCGGCCAGGACCTTCGCAAGCTCCTCGTGGACGGCGCACCGGCCTCTCAACTCGTGGGCGCCGAGCTCCAGCCCGACTTCATCTCCCTGGGCTACTCTCTCTTCGAGGACCGCGAGACCTTCGCCGGCCGATTCGTCACCGGGAACGTCCTCGACGACACCTCTGCAAGCGCCATAAAAGCCCTCGACGGCACTGTCGACGTCGTGCACATTGCTTCCTTCCTGCACCTCTTCGGCTGGAACGACCAAGTCAAGGCCGCAGTGCGCTTGGTGGCATTTCTGAAGGATAAGACTGGAACAATGATCTTGGGCAGACAGGTCGGATCCTCGCGGCCTGGGGAATCCACCCACTCCGCCGGCGCGGCCGGGACGACGTACTCGCACGACGCGGAGACGTTTCGGAGGCTGTGGGCTGAGGTTGAGACGCGGACGGTGACTAAGTGGAAGCTGGAGACGAGTCTGGAGACGGTGGTGACGATGGGACCGCCGATCGAATTGCTCTATTTTGAGGCTACGAGGATTGAGTGATTAGAATGATGGCAGATCGATCTATAGAGAGGTTGTATGCTTTGAAGTTTTGTAAATGTAAGATCAGATTTTGGAAAAATTAAATTTATCAGCCGGGCAAGTTTCGCGCGTCTTTTGAGTTAGGCGAGTAGCCTGTATACGACAAAAAGTCCATTGTTAAAATATATAGAGTATTTCACATTGTATATTATATTTTTTATATATAAAAAGACGTAATAAATTACTATTCTAGGCGTTTAAAGAGATATAAGAATTAAGAATAAAGATACGTATATAGCGTAAACTCTCTTAATTCTAAAGATAATACTAATAAGAAAGCTAATAGATAAATATTTAATTTTAGTATATAGATACCTAGTTTTTTATATCTATTTTTTAAGATATATACGATCTTAAGAGCTTCTAGATAAAAGGTCTTACTATTTACGTAGAGAAGTAGTCTAATATAACTCCGTATAGTAGTCGATCTTATTATAGAAGATTAAGCTAAAGATCTAGCTAGTCTCTTTAAAGTTATTAATCTAAATACGTATCTACTATTTTAATATTACTTCTAAAGTTTCTCTTCTTAGCGTCGACTAGAATCTTAATATTATTAATACTAGTTATACTTACGAACTCTCTTTCTTAACTTCTCCTAGCTAGGCTAGATCTATTAACTTCACGTTCGATGGCAGAAGCCGTCTGCTCGCTCTCACTCTCCACTATCGGAGGAGCTGACGAATGCGTCAGACTTAGATACTAGCGATCGAGCGCCGCATCTAGACTCACCAGCGTATTTGGAACAGTATCAGTTCTCGTGTAGCCGATATTATGTTGATCGATACTCGGGGCGACGTTGGTGGGAGATGAGAGGACTTTGGGAGTACTGAGCGAGCCTGCGGTACTTTGTTACTGTAACTCATCAACCTCATCGACCAAGAATAGAGGAAAGCTGAGCCCAGCTTGATGGTATGGCTGATGCTTGTTGGTCGTTGGTCTCGCTCTGACGGTCGAAGACGAGTGGCTTGTAATCTTCGAACAGGCCCCATTTCCTCGTCCTTAGACCAGGAGTTCACCCGAGGCTTACTAACCTTGCCACCGCCTCTGGAGCTTCCTCGTCGAGCAGTCGGCGTCGTCGCTGCATTACCGTCATTTTTCACCAACTCGTTTAGCGTCTTCGGCGTCTTGACGTTGTCACCGTTGAGTGCGCCATCCGTGACCTTGATAGTCTTTTTTGGCATTTGACCATCATCTCGTCCTTTTCGCTTGTGGTAGCGTTGATGGCGATCATGCGCTCGAGGAATTTGGCTTCGTTCTTCGAGATCCTCTAGCTACCATGCCTCTTAGTGATAACGTAATTTGATATTGCCTCGTAGAGTCTACATTAGGCTGCTCTCGCAGGGAGAGTACTTTGATTCGGCCAATTTGCGCAATAACTTTCAGGGCACACCCAAGTTCCAAGGCAACAATAATCTCATCGCATTCATCTAATGACTAGGAGGTTTGTGATTTTCCAGCGACTCTGTACTCGCACCTCGACTGCAACACAAGCGCTAGTTGGAGCCAACCCTGTCCGCCTCGGTAAACATTCCTCACAGCAGCGGTCCCGGCCTCAGATAGATTAAATCGCGACCAACAACATCTTCTTGAAACGCTGCCCTGCTGAATTTGCAGGGAATGCCTTATACTTCCTGTCTTCACACATTGAATGGAAAATATTGCGTGACGTCAACGACAGCGATTCTCGCCTGCACACATATTATGTGCTAAGGCTTGTATATTAATCCAACTCTGATCTTATCAACCTGCAGGAAAGCCTTGAAGTTGAATTTTATTTACCAAGATTTGTGGAAAGCCTCGCGTGGCTGCGCCATAGGTGACAGGGTTTTCTAGAACTCAAGCAAGTCTTTGTAAGCGAAGGAACTGGAACATATAATGTCTTCCAACTCCCCAACCTTCCGGTTGTCTTTCCACCACCCAATATCATTCAATATCTAAATTGTAAGAATTTCTGAATAGGAACCTTAAAAGACACTTACAACCGATCATCCCTAACCATGCGTACGTCCCTCTGTCAATACGCTTGCGTCCTCATTGCCAGCATTCACAGCGTCACCTCCTCGATAATTCAGGCACGCCGAGCGTCCAAAATCGATGAGTTCAACTCCACCAATTGGTGAGTATCCTCTCCTATTGACCCTGTGCCTTGATTTTCCTTCCAGTGCCATACCTATACTAACCGGGCTCCCTTTCCACAGCTACAATGTCTATCCCGACGGGAGCCTGGACAATGCTTTCCCAACCTACCACCACCAGCCTCCAATAGAGGAGTGCATCGGCATAGACCCAACTACAGTCTCAGTGAGGATCCAAACGGGAACGGGAGAGGGACCCGCGGTCGGGTTCTACGTGCGTGGCGTGTGCGCTGACAGCGACAACCACGGCGCATTCTCGAATATCAGGTTTGATACAACCGTTGATGGTGGGTCGGACTGCCATGCCGTTGTGCGTGACCCGAGCAACCCGGACACGACCAGAGTGCATGATATCTACTTTACGGATCAAACAGCGTGAAGCTAGAAAGGTACTTGCAGCAGTCGTATGACGGTGACGAAAAGGCTGAGGTCTAAGATGGCAGGAATGAAGTCTCGTAACTTCTGGATTTTTATATGAGATGGTGAAGCTGTGGGAGTGAGCATAAAGTGCACGATTCTTTCACATTTGTAAATAAATCGAAAATTATACCACAATCGTTTAAGAGATGTGCAACGTTATCGTAACCCAGCCAGGGTCTCCTTCTCTAGTCTCGTCTGCCTCGTCATCTGTCGATGTTGACCTCTTTGCGCCTTTTCAATCTTAAGCCTAGATAGTAGGATCTTACCTCTCCTCTAATTTGAGGCTACGAGGATTGAGTGATGAGAGTGACAGAAGATCGATATAGAGAGAGCATATGCTTTGAGGTTTCGTAGGTGTCAGCTATATATCAGTCTTTGGAAAAATAATATCCATCAGCCGTGCAAGTTTCGCGCGTCTTTCGAGCCAGGCGAGTAGCCAGTACAAATATCTTAAAAAGTCCATTGTCAAGAAATGTGGAGTATTCATATCACTTTGTTTACATATAAAAAAACACGTAATGAATTACTTCTCCACACGTTCAAAGAGATATCGTACTTGCGAAAGAAGGCATGCATACAGCACTAAATCTTTTGACCCTAGGAGCAATACCAATGAACCATGTAAACGTAACCCGGTCAGTCCAAACTCGATCCCTTGCCAAAGCACTTCGGCACCTTCGAATCCTCCAACAATTCGATCTAAACTTCACATTCATGAACCGAATCGACAACCTCCCACTCCAGCTCATCTATCCTGGCACAAACGAAACCCCCTCCATCATTCCTCCGAACTGTCTTGAGATCATGATGACGAAGTTGTATGTAGATGAACGATATTTGAGCAGTAGACTGCTGCCGAATCGTAACATAGCGGCTCAGTAAGACCGGGGTCGAAACTCAAGGCAGCGAAGATTCCCTTTCTCGTAAGACCGAAAATCTCCCAGCGTGTCTCCCAAGTAAGATCTCAGCTGCGTCCTCCGATTCTCCATCGCCGACACGTAGAACATGTGAGTTTCATCTCCTCGCCAATATCGTATCATGTTTCGAGGAACCTCCATAAATTCGAAATCATAAGGTCCGCATTCCAACTCGAAAACAACGACTTTGAACGAGGACAGTCTCCGAAGATCCTCCGAAAATGGAAACCGGCACCACTGAATTGATTCATAACCTGACTTGGAGTGATAACCTGACTTGGGGAACACTATACGACAAGTCTTTCGTGCACGATTTGCGGATGCCAGCTTACGAATGACGTTCTTATTGAAGACATCCAAGTCGTTGTTCCGACGAAAGATGTCGTACGACTCAATATCCAAAGGTAAGAATACCTCGACATGGTTCAGACGATTGATGACCTCTTGACTTGGACCCACTAATGTGTACTTTAGAGCGTACGCACCGCGATTGAGCTCGAATTTGAATGTGCTGTGAGAATATAGCGTATCCGTAGCCTCATGTCTCAACGCTTTAGAGGCTCCCAGAAGTCCGATGGGGCTGGACAGTAGACAGTAACAGTATCTATGGGAGAAGACGTGACGATAGATGAGATCGCGTATCTCCAAAGGTAAAATAGATAAGGAGCCAAGGCCTGCTGGTGAATCCGCATCCATGATTGCAGAGGCTGTTAGGTAGTCTTGAATATTTTGGAGTTTGTGTCATCCATTTACAGAAAAAATCCGAAAAACTAGGTCAGAGTAGCCTGCTTCGGGCTAGTGGATTCCTGGCAAAAGGATTTCCGTTGGTTTTCGAGGTAACCAGCTCGCCTGATTCTGGGTCTGAGAGAGGGGTTTTTTCCCAGGGGCAGTGGCTACAAATATGGGTCCATGGTCACTTCCACGGATCTCTTTTGTATGTTCTTCGTCTTTGGGGGTGGAGAATAGCCTACAGAGAAGTTCCCAACAATTTCTCAGCCCCATCTCAGCCTGGTTTGAGATAGTATGAGCAAGTTTGAGTAAGTGTCCCTTCGTCTGGCGATTTGGTAGCATACACTGAAAATGCCGCCAAATTTCAGTGCAAGCTGCCCAATCGCTAGACGAAGGGATAACAAAGGAGAGGACTGAGAAAAGAATTCATGCAACCTGACTCAGCAGCCTCTGAACAACATGAACGTAACACCCTACTAGACGCCCTTTTCGCTTCAATTAGCGAGTCCAAGACGTGGCTTCGTTGAAGATTAGATCTCGAGAGTACGAGATGAACAGTTCTTGAGTAGAACAGGACGAGGCCGACAAGGAACACTCGCTGGGTTCTACTGGTCTCTGTTAGTTGCAATAGTCGACCAGACGTCCTAACATCGATGATCGATTGACTGTGACTTTGCATATCGGCAAAGAAAGGTGTCAGCAGATAGGGCTCAAAAAGCAAATGTTCTCTTCAGTTTCTGATTGAAAAAGGATGCACTAAATGTCTTACGCTGCTCGCTCCCCACACCGCGGGTATGGCTTCCAATTATCAGTCCTACAATTCACGGATTACGCATCGAAAGTGAGAGTATAAACTCAATCGCTGTTCACAAATTCCATTTCGTATCTCGTCCCATATGTATTTCATTCCACCACCCAAGCGCCCCCTCTCCCCCGCCTAAAGCCCATCGAACGCCTTGACCGCCTCCTCCGCCGTAACATGAGCACTCGCCGGATTAGCCCCCGTCACGATGCGCCCATCCGTATACGCAAACGCCGCCCACGGCCCCGGCGGCGCCACATACGTCGCGCCTGCCTCCGCGGCCGCCTTCTCGATCGTAGGTCGCTTCCAGCTGATAATAGTGTCCAATACGCCCTCCTCCTCCTCACCCTGCGTAGTGAAGCCCGTCACCTTCTTCCCCGCGATGATCGACTTGCCAGTGTCGGGGTCGACGATACCGGGGAAGATGGCCCCACCGTGGCAGACTGCGGATATAATGCCGCCATCCGTGTACATGTGCGACGCAATGCTCTGCAAGCCTTTCGCATCGGGATAATCGATCAGGGAAGCGTGGCCTGCGGAGGCGAAGAAGAGTCCATACTTGTCGTAGCTGATGTCCGCAGGTTTCAACATACGGTCCAACTTTGAGCGGAATTCGCTGCTGTGGTCTTCCCAGATCTTGCGATCGTCATCCTTCAGCCATTCTTTCTGCTGGGAAAGCCAGTCGGCTTGGTACGAGCCTGTTTCGGAGACGAGATCGACCTCGAAACCTGCTTTGCGGAAGACGTTGAATGGGTGCAAGGCTTCGGTGATGAACAGGCCGGTTTCTTGGCCGTCTGGGTACAAAGGCGCATGGGCCGAGGTGATTGCGATAAGAGCTCTTCGTGGAGGTAACATTCTGAGATGTTGTTTCCTTTTTCCCTTTTTTGTGACAGCTGTGCAATCTCTTTATGCAAATCAATCTCAAGCCCACTGCCGCATATACAGATATCGGAGATGACGCAAGCGTGCATGTCACAAATGCGGGGAAGCTGAGACGCGACAGGCTCTTTGATATAAGGTTTCTGCCATTGATATACTTGTATTTTACTTGAATCATAATTTACTATGATACCAAAATATATTACAAAGTATTTCTTTACATTTCAAAGATCTCTGAACCCACCATCTCCATTGCTGGATCAGTCTCCTGCACACACGCTCGCCCTGTCAATGTTGCCACTGGCCCACTGGGGATTCCTAAAACAATATGCCTCGCATAGGCCGCTGCATCGTCCACCCTCGACGAACTCAAATCGCGCATCAGAGTCCTACTGCCAGGTACATCTACCTACCTACCAAAAGGCGATATCCAAAACCTGAACCCGGACCTTTACCACTATCAAATTTTAAACATCTGATGTCAGCATGTCACTCGCCAAGCTCAACTTGACGGCCTACCAGTGGTCACATTCGAAATCGTTTGGTCTGATAGAAAGGTGCGCAGATTTCACTAGCGGCTAGGGACACTGTCCTCCAATGTATGGCCAGCAGAGGAAACCGTCTTGACCCAGGTGCAGTCCTCCAGATTATTGTGCAAATAATGGTATTAAATCTCGATTCTACTCCCCCCATCCAATAATGCTTTGTCTGTTCGAGAAATTCACTACTTGGAAGCTGTACTGGCGTTGAACTACTGGATATTTCTGGCAATCATCTGTATCTTGTCATCATGGTTCTTTCAACTGGTTCGATCATCGCAGTCGTAAACGCTATAATAGCAGTACCATGCGCCGTTGCAGTCATTTGGACTTGTGTTCGACGAAGCAGAAGACATTACGAGACTAGTCCGTAAGACCTATTCAGCTACCCCAAGTCCCAAAATCTTACGACTCTCGATGTAGGCTGCCAAATGCCATGCGAGACAACAGCAGGTCATGAGACGGAGCTCGACATAGAGCGTGGTACCATTACTGTGTCCATTCAGATGGGTCTTAAAATTGGGACTCCAAAAGCACTAGAGATCGGCAACGCCACCGCTGAGCAAGCATCTGGGGTCTCACCAGCCAATCTTAGCACAGATGGCATGGGCGAGTCAATCATTAGTGGCTCCATGAATGAGGATCAGATGAAGGACTAGGGGCAAGGTTGGCAAGGCGCTGTAATGGCAAGTCATGCTATGAATGTGTCACACGTGGCAGTATTCGCAACTACCTTTCTGTGAGTAACATCAAGATACCAATTGACAAATGTACTTTGAAGTTGCAGTCGCTCATTGCAGAATTTGATATGAAACCGGACGATAGTGAGCACGTTGACAATGTGTTCCTCTATAAACGCACTGAAATCCGAGCACAAACTAAGCAATAACATGAATAAAATTTCAATGGCGTCAATCTGCATTCCAAGATGACTCCCAAAAGTGAGCTGCAAACATGCTCATACTGTTCAAAAATCTTCGAGCACTTCGTCACCGGATACGTCAATCGCTAGCTAGTCCATACATGACACTTCGCCATTGATGGGAAAACAAACCCTCTGCTACTAGTTGGCATGTTTGACCGATGGGAAGGTCAGCGAATCTCGTACAGGGGCAGCAATTTCAAGACCAGAACTGTCAAATGAGTAAAACAATTTAGAAAGATAGCGACAGAAGATTCGATCCTTGCAGTTCCAATGATCAAGAAACTTAACCACATTCTAGAGAACATCGATGCTCACTGGTCGGAAGTAGGTGACCACAGATCGTCGAAATCGTCGAACGAGGGAGTAGAGGCAAACCCATTTTCATTGAATAAGCTGCCGTTATACCCAGGCACTAAGGACTGATTCTGAATCATCCCATCTTCAAGCAGCATCTGTTCATTGGAGTTGATAGAACTGCTGAAATCAATAGCATTGTCGAAATTGCTGGAATTATCGAGATCGATGAAATCGTTGAAATCAAGTTTTCCGGAGATGTCCAAGTCGCCAGCAGCAGGTACTGCCGAACCCTCGCTCCTGATATCCATTGAAAAGTTAGGCTCCTCATGATCAACCAATTGAGGAGCGTCTCTCCAATTCTGAGCTTCCAGATGGTCTGCCAAAAGGTCACTGATGGGGAAATGACCACTGCTCTTGGCCAGCGAAATGCTACTGTGCACTTGACTAGCATTGCCAATCTTCGACCCGGCGCCGGCATTTAAAAGCATTTGTACCACGTCCAGACGTCCATTCTGCGATGCGCATTCCAGGGCGCTTAGGCTGTTGGTCTTGGACCCCGGGGCATCAACAACGGCGCCCTTTTCGAGGAGAAGCTCAACGATCGCTGCATAACCGTGAGTGGCTGCCGCTTGTAGGGCTGTTGCTCCGCCTCTATCGGCCGGAGGACCATTTACCTTCGCTCCGTACCGAATTAGGAGTTGGACAATCTGAATGCTGCCAACCTCCGAAGCTTGCTGCAAAGCTGTTCGTTTGACTGCTCCACGTGCTGGGAGGTTGACATTAGCTCCAAATCTAAGAAGCGATTCCACTGTCGTCACGTCTTTGATCTTTATAGCGAGCAGTAACGCTGTCATTCTTGGCGATGCTCGATCTTGACGTTCATCCCTGAAGCTTTCACAGACTATGCTATCTGGATCGCAACGAGGTTGTGAGAAAAACAGATCTAAAATCCTAGCAGTGCTTCCCTCGTCTCGAAGAACCGCGTATCCTAGCGAGCTGACCATTTCATGCGCCGTTCTGTGACTAATAGCTGTAGGGTTCGCACCTCTTTGGAGAAGCCTTGAGATCTGCTGTGCGTCTCGATGGTCAATGGCCATTTTCAACATCGTGGATCCGTTTCCCTTGTAGCCGCGCGTATACCTTTCAGAATGTTTTTTAATGATTAGATTGAAAATCTCTGTGTTTGCTAATTTGGAAGCGACTTGGATTGCATCTTGATCCTCTGGATCTGCTCCAAGCTCGAGAAGTCTTCGTACCATCTCAAGATCTTCATTTTTTGAAGCAGCACACAGACTAGTGCTCTTAGTGCTCTGGAAATCAGCCTCATTTAACTCGGCACCTGCCTTTAGTAGAAGGTCAAAAAGATCTTCTCTCTGACATCTGACAGCAGTGGTCAATGGCGCTCTATTCCTCACACTATACCTCGCGGTGGCGTTAGGATCTGCTCCCGCATGAATGAGGATTTTTACAACGTTGGCATCACCCCCTTCAACGGCTAGTTCCAAAGACGATCTCAAGGCGGAGCCGGCATAATTTGGATTTGCGTCCCCGTCCAATAATGCTTGAACAAGGCTCGGGTTTTGATGACGCTTGAGAGCATGAAATAGCGGAGGACCGTCGATGAAAGGGGGACCTGTAAAATTTGTGTCTGCTCCTGCATCAATCAGTGCCCTAGCAACATCCTCTCGACCATCTCTAGTGGCATGATGCAGAGCATATCCAAGGTCCTTGGGTGTCACCAGAGTCCCTAGATTTATCAAATACTCGATGAAATGGATATCGCCAACTTCCGAAGCTGCTTGCAACGCGGATTTCGCATGAATCGAGCTACTTAGCGCATCGATAGCACCATGCCGCTCCAGAAGTGCAACAAGGCCTGGGTTCTGGAGCCTGATCGCTGCTGCGAGCGGCGTGATACGGAGTCTTCCAAAGCTGCAAGCATCTGCATCCATCTCGAACAGTAATGTACGCACAAGCTCCTCATTGCCACTTGCTACAGCACAAGGAAGAGTATCGTTCGTCAGCCCAACATCTAGGCTTCTCAGCAGTCGGACGAGCTGCAAACTGCCACGCTTTGATACTACATCAATGATTCGACGTGGGAGATTTCCATCACCAACATTTTCGACGTCATAGTTGAGATCGGCATTCAGCTCTCTCATGAGATTTATTACATCTGTTGATCTTTGCTCGTCCAAGAACATGACTGCTGCGCTGAAGACTCCCCGCTTGTTCATCTCAGTAACATTGTTCTTAGCTTTCTTACAAATATAGGAGTAGGCAATATCAGAGTTTTTGCATGCTTCCAATATGCTTCGTATCGTGATTGGTCGTAGATGTCCTCCCGCATTCAGGACTAGATTGAAAAGTTCCAGATCAGTATCAATTCGACGCCAACCATCACCCGAGGAAATACGAACGGCGCATTCCAAAGCACCATAGGCCCCTCTGCCTTTAGAATGTGTTCTGTTGACGTCTGCTTCATGGTCTAGTAGTACTTTAACCACATCAACGTGTCTAAGGTTGACTGCCCTTTCAATAGGAGTCCAGTGACAGTTGTCAACATATAGGAATTGCTTGTCAAGATGAATGTCTTCTGCTCTCTCATCAAGGAGGATGCTCACAATCCGATGGTCCCCGGATTCGATGGCTCCTTTGAAGATGTTCTGGGCAATGGCCCGGGCCGAGTGACCTCCGATAGAACTTAGAAGGTAATATAGCTTCTGGTCTGTCTCAACTTGTAGGTATTGGATGATTTTGACCATTGGAATGGCCTCAAGGCCAGCAAAATTATTTGCAACAGAATACAGAATTTTCCGATAGAGAGGTGACGTGAATGCCGGTGCATTCGGACCAATATCGGTGCCATTGAAGAGAGATGACTCTGCGATGAATTCTGGTACAACAGCACTAAGAGCATCGACCTTGTGTCCATCCGAAAACAAAAGCCAACGAGTCATCGTGTCGACACGGGTGTCTCTTGCATTTAAGCTGTTTCTGCGCACAGTCATAGTAGAGACACGAGTTTCCCTGTTTGGCGTTGGATAATCAACCTGACTGTGCCGTAGATCGGTCTTAGATTGTTCTTCGTGTAAGCCTGACGATGCCTGACTGAAATGACCAAGGAGTCCGGCTTCAATAACACGGAATGGAAGATTGGTGATAAGTGAAGCTGGGCTAGAAGACAGCGCCTGCACCGCAAGGTTCGATGGAAGCTGCAGGGTAGGTCCTAATCACATATTAGCTGCTAATCCTGTACGAAAGAAAAGAGGGGAAACTGTACTTGAATAAGACACCTCGGTTTTCCATGGCGCAATCTTCGTGATGACCTTGTTTGAGTCATAAAGGACACCATCCTTAAATACCTCCCACTTTCTGTTTTCGCGCATGTACTCATGTATCATATACGCAACAGCTCTCCAATCCTCACTTTCCTGATTTCTGTTCCATCTCCACTTCTTTTTGAACTGAACACCATATTGATTCTCTCTGGTTCATTGTTCAGTACAAACCCAGGATAAATCCGTTCTAGATCTGCTTACGTGGCAAAGAATTGATGACGGTCCTGCATGGTGTCAATGATACCCTCCCGACCGCCATCCCGGCTCTTCACCGGCTTCTTTTCAATCATCCAATACTGATAGAGAGGCTCTTTCACTTTCTCCCATCGACTCGGTGTGATAGGCTTTGCGCGGCTTTGGGGCATCTTGCCAGGACAACGTCAAGCTCAGCCTGCCTGCTGAGGCTCCGATATAAAAAAGATACGCTTGTCGTCGGACACAGAAGAAAGGATGCATGCATGAACGTGCGGATACGAGCGGTCTTGTATTAACGGACTGCTCCCAGTTGTACGCGGCAAAAGTACCAAAACGCTATTCGCCGGTCTCATTAATCTGTGCCAAGGCTTTCCTTCGCTTCAGATTTTATAGAGCGACCATGATTGGCCACTCACGAAATCGGCGCCAAGGCTTCTGATGGTATCCGATTTGTCCGATTGGGTATCCGAGGTACGTAGAAATCCAACCGAAGTCATTCAAATGACTTGAAAGGAGTACCGAAATAATTATAGGTGATGCTAGGGCATAAGGCACCTACAAGTCGTCTTTGCTTGTCAAGCAGGTTTGGAAGCTGCACCAGAGTATTGAGTGAAGGCTGTTGGAATTTGGCCCCCAACATGGCTTGGTTTCTAGCCTTCTCCCGGTAGTTGCCCCGCCATCCACCTAATTTTGTATGTCAAGTAGGCACGTAAGGTAGGGTCTGCTCCAGGGTAGCCTCTTGAGATTCAATCAATCGTTCAAAGGTCTCTCAATCCACATCTTGTATTCCAATAGGCGTGCAGGAAGAGCAGGCGGGAGCAAGTAGGGTGCCTACAGTAAAATCAATTGATGACATCATATGTCTCAATCCCTATTCGAAAACGATTTTACTCGCATCATACTCCTCGCCATGGAACCTGTCTGAAGCCAAAGGGAGTACAAAAAACGCACAGCATGAGCTGCTGGGGTACGCCCTGACGATATTGCGCAAGCGCTGAGGTAGGATGTATTAATTGGTTCTCAGTACTCAGACACAGAGAGTCAACGCCAGCGTTAGCATTCGGTTGACCTCTCACATGAGTGTAAGATCGAAGAAGCGCCGAACATATCTGTATTATATCATCTGTAGATAAGCGTAGAAGTTTAATACCTAGCTTCCGCATGCATCATGATAGCACTTCTCGACATCATGCTTCAAACCTCACACTGTTTCAATACCATCTCCCTATACCCATCCACCGTGTTGGTTGCTGAGCTCTTAGGTAGCCTCACCACTCACAGGACATCTGTCGACAGCACAGAAATCACATTTCCGCTAAGGTGATAGTATGCATGGGTGAACAGTGTGACTGCACTATCGCTAATCTAGCGTTGAGCTTCTTGCTGATGCACAAACGAACAAGTGAAGGCCAATCCACCCTTTCACACGCATGTACCATTGTCCGGCCATCTCTTCCTTGCCGTGGATTCTACTGTACTATCATTATTCCTGGTCCCAACGACTACCATTTACACCTTCGGATTCCTTAAAGGAGGTCTCTTGTGTCACTTCTTCACGATACAAACAGCTTCCTCAGAAAGAAATACATCATGCCACGAAGAACCACGCATTTGAAATCCCATCCTTTCCCGGCATTCGCTCACTTGCGGCTGGCGGTGCAGTGGGAGTCCGCTCGGTCTTAGTGAGTCATCCATTCCATCTCATCAAGATACGACTGCAGACAGCAGACGGGCTGTTCGTACAAGTGCGCTAGACGTGTTCAACAGCAGTGTGAGAAAAGAGTGGAATCAAGGTAGTTTTAAGCTCGAAGACTGTCCCGAGCTGTTTTGATGGCAGCAGGGCATCTATGCAGGCATTTCGGCTCCACTGATGGTCGTAACACCAATTGGTAACTCGGTTTCAGGCAATAGTACTGATCTTCAGTGACCACTTTTGCTTAGACTCGGTATCTTTCTGGGGCTACGATGTTGGCAAGTCGCTGGTACCGGGACCTTCCTCCAACCTGTACCCTCTACCACGATTTTGTCCATCGTTCAATTATTCGCTGCTGGATTGCTGTCAACTGGACCTGTGACAGTGGTTAGTGTCCCTTTTGAATGTGTGAAGATACTCCTACAAGTTCGAGGGCAAAAGCTTGACGAGCGCAACCAAGGCAGGAGAGCTCCCAGCGGTCCAACCATCTTGCGAGGCATAATAGAATGGCGGCATCCGGTCAGTGTACAATGTATAGAGAAGGTCTTAAAGTTTTGCAAAAGATGCACCTGATAGCGCTGCATATTTTGCGACCTACGAATACTGCAAGAAGAAATTGACTCCAAGACAATAAGACGGCGCCGAGAGTTCCTTGACTCTATTCGCGGTCAGCGTCATTGGCCCGAGTGCAGGAATAATGATGTTGACACCCCCATACCTGATTGATACAGTCAAGAGTCGATTGCAAGCCGCCGAAGGCAAATCAAGAATAAGCCGCTCGATCAAATCCGTATATAACAAAGGAGTCAAAGCGTTCTTTCCAGGACTATTTCGGGCATTGCTCAGAGCCATACCAGCGAATACAGCGGCAGCTTTGAGGTGTGAAACGACACGTCTGGCCTTGGAAACTTCCCGAGACCGAGATAGGATGGTCCATGAGATATGGTTTGGAAGTAGACCCTTTTTTCTGTGCCATCCGTCAGCCATGGAACTTTCAAGACAAGCTCCACCGGGTCCACTCTGTCATTACAATCCTTTCCAATCATCAACAAGCCCTAATTCCCTCATAAGATCACCCAGTCCCTACAACTCAAGGATTTTTCATCCTCAAAGTTCCACATCTGTCCAAAGGGCAGCAGCACTGGAAGAAGGAACTCAAGACAACGCGCTGGACACTGGCCCGTCTGGCCAGGGTACAGACTACTATGGACTTGGAACTTTCGTCTCGCAGAAACAGTCTCGGCTTCTTGTCTGATCACGATCACGACAGACCACCACTGGCTGGTGCCAAAGACCGAGAGTACGTGCCTCCAGATGGTGGCTATGGCTGGGTATGTGTCGCTTGTGTCTTCTTGGTAAATGCCCACACATGGGGGATCAATTTTGTGAGTGGCATTTCCGATTGTCTAGCAGTTGCGCAAAAGCGCTCTTTTCATCGGTATTTTCCCCCGGCTAACGCTGACAAGGCATACGCTATCTTCCTCGATTATTTCCTAGCGGAGAACCTTTATCCAGATGCTAGTGCCCTTGACTATGCCTTTATCGGCGGCCTTTCCATATCCATGTGTCTAATCATCACTCCTGTTATTAATATTTGCTCGCGTATATGGGGTACTCGTCCTACTCTCTCGATCGGTCTTGTCCTTCTGACCGCTTCCCTCGTTGGCGCTTCTTTTGCAACCCAAGTCTGGCATTTATATCTTAGCCAAGGCGTCTGCTTTGGCTGGGGCCTGGGATTCCTCTACGTCGGATCTTCCAACATCGTACCGCAATGGTTCTCCAACAAGAGAGGCCTAGCCAATGGCATATCTGCCGCCGGAGCCGGCTTCGGGGGTCTCGTCTATAGCTTGGCCTCGAGTTCGCTGCTGCAACGGGCGGGGCCGCCTTTGACGTTTCGTATCCTCGCCATATGTGAGTTCCTCGCGAACCTCGTCTCCATCGTTTTGATCAGCGACCGGAACCAATCACAAAAACCCAATCAATCCGCCTTCAACTATCGGCTTCTCAAACGCCTGGAAATCTGGCTGGTGCTAGGTTGGGGTTGTACGAGTGAGCTGGGCTACACCGTCCTGCTCTTCTCGTTGCCAAACTATGCACGTCGCATTGGTCTCAATGCCCAACAAGGCTCTATCGTGGGTGCACTTCTCAACCTGGGCCTGTTCGTCGGCAGGCCCCTTGTGGGTCATTCGAGTGACACCTTGGGGAGAATCAACATTGCGACCCTAACAACCGGGTTCTGCGGCACGATCTGCCTCCTCATCTGGATCTTTGCCAAAAGCTTTGGCGTCCTGTGTCTCTTCGCCATACTAGCAGGCATGGTCTGCGGTACCTTCTGGGCAACAATCGCTCCGGTGGCGGCAGATGTCGCGGGACTTTCGGAGCTCCCAAGCACTCTCAGCATCGTTCTGGTGTTGATGGTTGTACCTACCACATGTAAATTTCCATACTCCTCTAAATCACTTGCACATATCTTAATATCTTTCTAACATCATTCCCTGCAGTCGCTGAATCCATCGCCTTAGCATTACGACGGTCAACCGGCGACATCTACCTTGACGCGCAAATATTCACCGGCTTCATGTTCATCGGAGCTTCCATCTGCACTTTATTCCTACGATCATGGCAGATCGGCAAAGTCAACGACGAAGCCATCGCAAAACGCGAACGCGAGCGCGGAGGGAACATGCAACAGCAGTCTGGGACCTCGTTCAGCGAACCTGATGGCTGTTTAGCCCGCAGGGGATTGGCCGTCAGGAGGCTTTTTGAGTTGCAACGAGTGTGATAAGCGCGTATCATGAGACAACATCGGGAGATCTTCAGTGAAATGATTAGTGTAACCAGGGGTATGAACAATGCTCATCGTTGATATCCTCAAAACTTCTTCCCTTACCAGAGACATTACTACCCACTCAAGAATTATCCGTGAGCAATTCCCTTGATCACCTTGACTTTATAGAACTGTACCCAAGAGGAACCCTGTGTATCCAGTAAACAAGTGCTGAGTACACTATCCCGGGTAAACCCCGGGTAACGATCATTCAATCGTTCGTGACAATACTGCATCGTTTCGTATAAGAAACGTGGGTTGGAGGCAAGTTTTAGATCGTTCATACATTTCAATCCATAAACTCTATCGCCATCTATGCACTCTTTAACAATATTAAATCCCACCGTATTGATTGCGCGCATTGCATTGTATACCGTGTACTCGAGTGATACCGGGGGGGAAAAAATACCACCATGGATCCCGTCAGCGCTGCAGGCATCGGCCTCTCAATTGCAGGCATAGCATTCCAGTACGTATATATCACCATTTCTTAATAGTAGTTTCTCCGGCAAGTTGCCAAAGATCGATCCATTTATTCATTCAGCGAGTACTGGGCCAAACCAAAAAAGAAAAGAAAAGAAAAGAAAAGAAAAAAACCTCCAAAACCCACACTGTATCCCACCATCTCATCCCCCTACCCACATTCATTTTCACCCGAATCGAACCACTAACCTGCCCCCAAAAATGGGGGGCCGACTACAGAGCCTTCGCCGGCTGCATCCGCGGCTACCAACTATTCGCCGACGCAGAAGGCATGCCGCAAGAATACCAGCACCTGCGCGTCCGCCTGCGCATCGAGCAGACGCGGCTCCTGCGCTGGTCGCAAAAGGTCGACTTGGTAGAGGAGCGGCTGGAGCGGCCGAGTCGGATCCTGCTGCTGAACCGGAACCTGATCGTCGACGTCTTGCTGTGCGTGCAGGCGGCGTTTCGGGACTGCGTGGATATCCAGAGGCAGTATGATCATCTCGTGGCGGGGGGGCCGCGGATGATGATGGAGGAGGAGCGGCGGCGGCTGGGAGGGGTTGTTAAGAAGGAGGAGGAGGAGGAGGAGGGTGATGATGGGTTTGACAACCGCTTTCCCGAGGAGACGAGCGGGTTGTTGAAGAAAGCGTTGGGGTTTGCGCAGCGGGTCCCGCAGATGCCGAAGCGGTTGAAGTGGGCGGCGTTGAAGAAGAAGGAGTTTGGGGGCTTGGTGGAGAAGCTGATTGGGTACAACGATGCGATTGAAGGCCTGCTCGACAGCTCGGCCGTGGAGCAGCTACAGTTTATGCAACAGCAGACTTACATGGCGATGCTACAGCTCAACAGCAATGTCGCCGAGTTGCAGCAAATCTCCAAGGCGCTACAGGTGAATACGCAGGCTACGGATTTCAACAATGGCCAAATGCCACCGGCTTACGCGCCATACCAACATGCCGCCGCCAAGAACGACGACCAGGCGAATTTCGCTCGGATGGCCGACTTCCAAGCGGAAAAGATCAAATTAGAGAGCCAACCCTCGCAGATGGTGCCTCTTCGAGCTAGCGAGGTGAACATCGTGCCCGACCCGAGTGCCTCCCCTAGTGGAATACGCTCGGTGGGCAGATACCGCAGCCAGCCCGTCTGGATCGAATGGAAAAGATACGATGTCCAGATTGACTCATATCCCAATTGGAGCGCCACGATCGAAGACCGCATCAAAAAGCTCGCCACCCTTCTCGGCTTCCAAAACAAGCCCGGACAATGTGGCGCTCCTCAATGCCTAGGGTACTTCGACGACAGCGCCAACGAGCGCTATGGACTCGTCTACCAAACGCCGGGTAATGTGGCTCAGAATGCACGGCCTATGACTTTGTTAAGCCTCATCCGTAATCAAGATTTGCCATCACTCACCAAACGAATCACGCTCGCTCACGTAATTGCACGGTGTTTACTTTTTCTCCACTCGGTGGATTGGCTGCACAAGGGCCTCAGAAGCGAGAACATCATATTCTTCGATCCGTCGGACGACAGTAAAGTTTTCGACGCTCCGATTATAGGTGGATTCGAATATGCACGACCTGACTGGCCCGAGGAGATTACCGATCCACCTCGCGCGCATGAAGAGCATGACATTTACCGGCATCCATCGTTACTGCGTGGAACATTCATGAGATCACGGAAATCGTACGACATCTACAGCCTGGGTGTCGTGTTGATCGAGATTGCGTGCTGGAAAAGTATCAATGAGATCGTGGATATGCCATCCAGTGGAAAAGAGGCGAAGAGTAAGGTCAAGAAGGTCAGAGAGATGTTGCTTACAGGGCCGTACCTCAAGACGATCGAGGGTCTCGTCGGTGAAGTCTATGCGATGTGCGTGAGGAGATGCTTAGCTGGAGGCCAAGGATTGGGTATTGCAGACGACGCTGACGAATCAAACAAGGAGGTGGGAGCTCGTATGCAGACGGTCTTTGCCGAGGAAGTCGTACGGAAACTCAGTAACATCAAAGTTTAAGGAGCCTGGGTATCTCGCAGTTGCTGGAAGTATATTGTCTTTCGAAGTAATCACGCGTGGCAAGGTGGTATGTCAGCACAACTGCAAAAGGTTGATGCGGTACGTTCAAGTCATCTGAGTCACTGTAGACGACTGATATCTCGGTCGTTGGGTTTCATGTAACAAGCTTCACCGGCATACGATCTTTTTTGAACCTCGTTACCGATTTCGGCTTCGTAGAAGTTCTTGTTTGTCACGTTCTTGTCTAGCTTTTGTTTCACGCAGTATGTAAATGACTTCAGCCCTACCCTCTTTTTTGGCCTTGGTGGCCTCATCGAGCGGCGTTCTCAGTGACACCGACCGCGCGGAGATATCGGCACAGTGATCGATGAGAAGTCGCACCATATTCACATGGCCAGCGCGGGCAGCGTGATGCAGATAAGAGAAGTTGCCAGTTTTGAGATCTTTCCCTCCGTTCAGGTCCGCGCCATGCTCCAGAAGGGCTTGAGCAACCATGACATCGTTGCGAAGGCAAGCATCAAGTAACGGCGTTTGACCCTTAAAACGAGCTTCAATATCGACTTGATCTCGGAATTGCTCGAGAAGATACCGAACAATATGTGCGTGTCCTTTCGAGGCGGCGGCATAGAGTGACGTTTTTCCTTTCACGGTTTTCTGGTCGGGCACAGCGTGGAGAATCAAGAGGAGATGCTTGACAGTCTCCAGCTGGCCGCACATCGCAGCTTCCACAAGCGGAACGCGTCGACTCTCCGCATTCAGCGTCGCACCAGCTTCGAACAAGATGTCAATTGCCCAGATGTGACCACGTGCAGCTGCTTGACTCAGTGGGGTGCTGCCATCTCTGGTTTCGTACTGCAGTTTTGCTCCAGCCCGGGTCATTAGCATCAATACCCCCTGGTACTCTTTGCCCCATTCAATAACAGCGAAGGTTGGGCTAGCGCCTTCATTGTCCACGTATCTCGGCGACTCAACAGGAAGGCCGTGCCTTAACAGTAACATAACCAGGACGGCGATGTTTTTTGGATCCGCCCCCGCGACATAATCGGCAGCGTTGGGATATTTGCTTTCTAAGAAGCTCATGAAATTGAGATCGCTCTTGACATCTGCAACCAGATGGTGGGGTTTAGTCCAACTCAAAGGACCAAGTGTTGGCAACGGTTGTAGCTCCTGTATGTGATCGATATCATGCACACCACTTACGCGTAAGCCAGCGTCTGATGTCTTTCTGTGTCTCCATGCAACTACTGGCTTTACCATGGCCGAGATGTCACTAGACGATGACAGCCTTCGCGAACGGACAGCCTGCAGCGCAGCAGACATTTCCGAGGCCACACCCACGTAATCCTGCCTGACGGTATCCCATCGTGAGACCTCGTTTCCCGTTTCTCCATTTATTGTCATCCCCGTAAGGTCTGGAGTAGCCGCATCTGCGTCGCCTTTTTGTAAGTCCTCAGTAGTCATGACAGTCTCTTTGCTGCGCGACTTGAATAATGACGGGAGGCGAATGACTTTTGTACGGCTAGGTGACGAAGGCGACGCGGGTCTATCTAGGCCTGCCAGAGGGTTCGAGGACATGCCGATTTCTTCCTGGAATGCCGTGATCTCTATCGTAGGTGAGCTAAAGTCTGAAGTCCCCGTAGATGCATGTCTGTCATCGGAGCCAGGTTCGCACTTAGCAGGTGTGGGTTCGAGAGAATTGTCAGTCCCCACACGAGATGTCAGCGGAGATATGGATTCATCCTCCGCCCAGGCGTCGCTGCCTATTACACTGTCGCCTGTTGAATCCGTGTCGCTGCTGGACGCACAGCAACCGCAAGAGAAAGACTCGGAACCAGGGTCTGTATCTTTTGCATTTCTTGCGATCTCTTCACACAAATCAATCGCTGTCAGTCGTTTTTTCGGTTTGTCTTGCATCATCAGCTTAGCCCACATGAGAGGCAGGTTATCGGACTCGAAGCGAATAGTGCGTAGATCTCGCGACCAGGTTTCCACCGCCTTTTGGTTCTTATAGAACCTGTAATTGCCACTTATGGCTGCCAGATAATCTCGCAAATTTTCGATACTTCGACCTTTGAGCACGGTTGTCATTTCCACAAAGACACATCCAAGGGACCATATATCAGACGACTCGTTTCGGCTCTCGTCATTGGTCATTTCTGGCGCACAGTAGATCCAACTTTTCCCAGTATCTTCAGTCGTTGTCCCGCTTGAGAGATGTTCAAAGTCTAGAGATATGCCGAAATCCGTGAGATACACAGACTCGCCCTTAACAAGGATGTTTTCAGGCTTGATATCTTTATGACGGATCTTTGAGCCGTGTAGGTATTGCAGCGCCGTTGCTAGACAGCCGTAGAACCTTCGTAGCACTGGCAAGAGCCGGTCGTCTTCCGGTACGCGAAGGTAGAAATCCACAAGATTGCAATCTGCAACCGGGGACATAATTAGGCTGATGTATTTCACATCGGTATAACTGAATGCCTGGGCTCTATCAGCGCGAAGACAAGGCTGAAGGGAGCTCTGATCACTCACTAGCTTAATGCAATGACGGTGCTCAAGTCGTTTCAAGATCTGAACTTCCTTCTTGAAAATCTCAATATTTTTGCTCTCGCCTTTCCCTCTTTTGATACGTTTTCTTGCGTATTCTCGATTGCTAAAAGTACTGCATACCCTGTCAACAACAGCAGACCCTCCACGACCAAGCACTTCTTTGACCTCGAACGGAAAAGTATCGCCAGTACCAAAGTATGCGTGCTCCTTCATCTCGTTTTTCTCAAGGTTCACTGCTTTGGTAAGGACGAGTTCCTGGGTAGCGAGGAATTTTTCGCGGGAAGAGTGGTCAAGGACTTTTGGAATAGAGTGTTCGTCAAATGGGAACCAGTAGTCGTGATAACCTTGATCAAGGAGCTTGGTGATTGTATGAAGTTCACCGATGATTCGAAGGACAGTGTAGAGTCTTGGCACCTTGCTCTTCTCCCATTCTTCAGCTCTTAGATGTCGGGAGATTTCTTGAAAGTCCCAGTCCGAATATCTTGCATTCTCGTCTTCCCTATCTTCAAAGAACTCAGCTAGGGCGGAGCTTCTCGTCTGAGGAATGGACGACGTCGATTCCTGATGGGGTAAAGATTTTCTGGATACTCTTGAGAAGGGAAGTTGAGGGACGGAGGCAGGGGATGGGGATCGTAAGGCTGGGCTCTGTCGGGAGCCCGCCCTAGACAGTGGATCCCGCTGGGGCACTGCAGTACTGTCGCTCTTTGGTCCATCCTCTGGCGAGTAACGAGGCAGAGCGTCGAAGCACTCATCAAATGCTTTGTCGTGGCTCATATTGGTGCCCAGATGCAGCAACGCCCAAGGAGGCTGTACGAAAAGTGGAGCTATCCTCTGAACAAAAGAAAACAAAGCGGCCCAAAGCTGACATGCTCTAGACCAACTCTAGGCCGCCCTTGGATGACTAAACAGGTTACAATGGACGAAGAGCCTCGATGCGGGGTCAAGGCTGGAAAATGCGAGTGAGGCAAGACAGAACCTACGGTAGTTTTTACCGGTATCGATTGCATGCATACGCCCGGCCATCCTTGTCTCGGCTCCTCAAGTATGAGTTGGGCATTTTCTCAGGCTAACACTCGTACTGGCCATACACCCTCAAGCAACAGCTGCAACGGTTGGGCAAGACATGTTTATTGAGAGATGCTGCTGCATAGGTTGATACCTCGCAACAATGAATCCTGCCAGCGTAGCCCGTAGCCTCCAAGCCACTCCCGCGTTTACTCAACAAGGCTGTCTTGCGAGAGGCCAACAGCATCGACACGTGGCTGCCACACGACGTCTGTAACTCGATGCACGGCTTACGCCCTCGAACCTTTCTCCCGTTTCTTGAGCCGGCCGGTGACAGGATCCTGGAGAGGGAGGAGATTATCGATCCAATTGTTTTGATCCGTGCCCGAGATTTACGCCCAATAGTGGAGGGGCATACAGCTCGGCGGGGGTACATTAAAGGTTCGCGGGGGTAGGCACATCCTCGGTATATGCACCTCACTGGGGGTACAGCGGATACGTTCCGCATATGCTAAGACCTCGTTGGGGGTACAGATCTATATATACTGAGCATATACTAAGATCTCTAATTTCTATAATACCTTAGTACTCGTACTATTGCAACCTGGCCCTTCGTCTAGCGATCTGACGTTCGAGTAGAATTTCAATGCATAGAATACTGTTAAATCGCCAGACGAAGGGCCAATCTAAGAGCTTTAGCGACCGTTCAGGGGAGCGATCGCGTCGACTTTATCCATCATTTCTCTCTAGCAACTGATTAGGGGAGGTACAATGTGCAACAAGTTCATCGGGGGTACAGACTGGATACGTTGAGCATATGCAAACATCTACCCCCGGGCCCGCCGAGCTGTAACCCGTGGAGGACCTCACCACCAAGAGTACAAGTACACGGGCATATTCCCACCTATACGCACCTGCATATAATTAATCTAACTAGCTACCTTGACTCTAGGTCTATACCGTATAAGTATAGAAGTTTTCTAGCACCGAGGTACGTTATGTAGAATAGCTACGACCCGCCGGGCCTAGCTAGGCTGGCTGCTGAGCCTATGGCGGCCTCAGACCCTGGTTTTTGCCTTCACCCGAGTGAGAACACTAGAGACCGGTAGATCCTGTGCGATCATTTTCAACCATTTGCCCAGTTCCCCTTCGAGTCTTTTTCCTACTCGGCCGTGGTTTCGTTTTCGCCTTGGCTTTGAGGCTTGCTTTTGAGGGCTTGGCTGGCTCGGGCCTTCTTGATCTAGGCTTGCGTTGGCTTTTGGCCTTGGGTAGGGCGGGCCGTTGCGAGTCCTCGTCGGTGACAAAGGATAATGTAGTGGAGCTAGCATTGCTTTCGTCCCCTTCAGCGGTTGGATTTGGGACAAGATTGGGGGGAGCGGGTAGCTGTCCCGATAAAGCTAGGGATCGGAGCTTGTGGCTCGTAACATCAGCGAGCTCGGTCCTCATTTGATAAGCCAGATCTCTCAAGTTCCTGATCGCGGTTACTCCTGCCCGGAACAGCTCTACTGTAAACTTAAGTGGCCAGACTCCTAGTAGACTCATACGATAATATGTTAGTCCATTAGATTGCGTGAGGTAATGCGCGTAGAGCTCTAGCGAAGCACTGGCATATGTCGCACTAAAGGTGTAGGCCTTGCTGTCAAAGTTCTCAGTTGTGCCAATGTTGCGGGTAAGGTGCATCGCACGAGCGCCGAACGCGCCATCGTACAAGGCTTGCCTTGTAGCAACGTCCATGCTCCCTCTTGGAGCCTTAGCCTCGACGAAAAAATTGGGCAGGAAAGGGGCACCAGCCGCCGGGACGATTATCTTGTCAAGATACTGTCGAAGCAACTTATTCTCAGAGCCGGCGCGGATACCGTCGTAGTGATCAGGTTGAGGCGTCACAAGCTCAGCATCGGTTACAAGTGGGGCCCAATTGGTACAGGACTTGTCCATTATGAAGGGGTAATGTGTGCTACCTAATATTCGGGGAATGACATAGCTCATCACCATAGGCTCGGTACAGGCGTTCTCGACGTCATCTAGGAATTGATCGAAATCCTGATCAGAGAAGTTTGAGGTTGAAAGAGATGGCCTCGGCTGCTGAAGAGAGGCGATCAATTCGTCGTAGTTGGCTGGCCTCTGCGTACGCTTCGGTGGTTCGATATTACTCTCGGCGAGTATAGTCATGAAGTTGTTGTCGTAGGCGTTGGTCTTCCCGGTCTTCTTAGACTCATCAACAGTTTCGGCTCCTTGCGCAGCGACCCTGCCTTTCGACTTCGGGGGAGACATGTTGGACGTTTCAGCAAGAGCATGACGCGAAGTCTGTGTCTCAGCCATGACCATTGACGAAGGGCGCGGGAATCCTCTGATATCAGAAAGATCTGTACCGCCGATGCGAGCGAAGCGCTTGAGATCTGCTGAGATTTCAGCGCCGCGTGAAAGTAGGCTTTTGGGTAGGCTTTCTCCTGGAACTGCAGCAGCAGGTTCAGTTGGCTTTGGAATCAGGTTATTTCTTCGATTCAGTTCCTCCAATGCTCGTTCAGTGAGCTCAATTCGTGATAGCAAGTCATAGAAGCTGGGTGCATTATGAGTAGTGGAGATCCATGTGGGACTCGGAGGGCGAGGCGGACTTCTAAAGACTTGCTCTCCGCTTTCACTGCCCCCGCGTTTGCGCTTTCGAGAGCTGGGCGCGTGCACGAATGTAGGGTTCACGACGCCATTAGCATGGTTCATTGGACAAGCATCCATTATCCAGAGTGTGGCGCAGAGCGCATCGGGAGGACGTTTGACATTCTGGAAATAGGGTATGCTGAGAAAAGCCGAAACATTGTCGTGATGGGGGTGAATAGGATATCAACACGCTACTTTGGCTTAAGCCAATGAAAATGACGCTTGAAGAAGAGGTGCGTGTCTTCTGAAGTGCATGAAATGTTTCAAGACAACAGATCTCAATGAATCAACTTTCGAAATAAAGCCAACGGTTGGATGACGTTGAATGGGACTGATAGCGGAGCCTTGAGCTCTGATTCGTCAAATAAAGCCTTTGGTAGAAGAGAGACTGTGACAAAATTGGACGAGTTGCAATGAAGCTGAAGACGACGCAGCCAATAAATAAAACGCTTTGAGTAAAAGGCGCGTATCGTAGTGTTTCACTAGAGCACGACGATAGTTGCCAAGGCGCTTAAATATCTTGGCGATCGTTCCGGTTTTAAGTACGGGCCTCGGGGGTAATTACGGCTCATCAGATAACGTGACTTTGTAAAGTACCTAGCTGAAATATTCTTCACTGTAGGCCTACATATGGAGTTGTTGATGTAGGGTCATTGATATATGAATGGTTGACTGCCGGCTGTCCCTTGTCCCTTCCTCTTATAGCAGACTCTTGGGTTGAGGTTAGTTGGATTCATTGCAACAGTACGGTTTGAGTCTGCAATGGTTGCTTGGGAGTAAGCAATCGTGGTACAGAATAGGTATATTGAGAACGTCAGATTGATTGCCGTCGTTGAAGAGAATAAAGTGCAGTATTAGCGAGGACTGTAATGGATGACTTCTTTAAAGGACCTGGATAGGTTGTATCGTGGAACATATGTAACTTGCGAACTTGTACAAATTGGTTAAATTCACATATGCTAATAAATACAAATGCACGCTCTCCTGTCATGTTGTACACGAATGGAGCGAAATCGAGTCCTCCCCCTCTAACAAAGATCTTTTCTCCTCGACTGGAGCAAATGCTTTTCGATCGTAATCACGGGAAAGCCTCCGCCATCGTAGAGTTACTTCTTAGACTCACTCACTTCCTTCCCGTCACTGTCCCCGCAGGCTTCTTCGCAGCACCAGCAGCCCCACCTCCCCTCCCCGTAACAGTCCCTCCCACCTTCCCACCGCGCCCAGCGGCATTTGCCGGTGCCTTCTTCGCAGCATTAGTAGTACCACCAGCGGGCCCCTTCAACGCCTCCGCCCTCCCAGTCACCTTGCCTCCTCTACCAGCCGCGTTTCCCCCAGCACTCCTCGCCGCACCGGTAGGGTTCCCCGCGGCACTGGGTGCCTTAGCTCCACCCGCCGCCTTCTTCTTCTTCTCGTAACTCTCCTTGGCCGCCGCGATAGCCTTCGCCCTCGCATCCGCCGCCACCTGCGCCCCAACCGCACTCCTCGCCTTTCCCTGCTCCTCCTTCCCCTTGGTCCCCGCCGCCGGCGCTATCGCCTTCTGCTCCACACTCGGCTTCCCCTTGTACGGCGTGTAGCTACTGAACCCCCCCGTCCGTGCCGCCTCTTTGCTCTTCGCCAGCCCGAGCGGGTTGCCCGCTGAGCCCACACGCGGTCCTACGACCCCTGTCGCGTCTTTGACGTAGTTGGCGCCGTCGTTCACGTAGGAGCCCCAGCCGCCGGCCGCGCCGGCGATCCCGTCGCCGACGTTGCGGCCGGTTTGGGAGATGCCGTCACCGACGGATTGGATAGCACCGCCGACGGCAGAGCCGGCACCTGCGACGGTGGTGTCGACGGCGGTCCAGAAGGGGTCGAGGAGGCCCATGGCTGGTTGTTGTGGGGTTGTGATTGGTGTTGGGGGATAGGTTTACGTGAGACGTAGGAACTTGAGGTCGTAGGTTTTAATTGAGTGTGTCGAGGAATAGAGGAATATTTTAATTGTGAGGAGGAGGAAGGAGAAATGATAATGGAGCAGGTCGTGCAGTTCAAGTTCATAGAAGTGTTTGGAACAGGATTGAGATTCAGGGTCTCGATGACGCACGTGTACAGGGGTTTGATTGGTCAGGAAAGTCATAGTGTACTCGTACCGAGGCTTGGCAATTCTGATGGGTCATGCGAGAGCGTCACCAGCAGAGCATTTTTTGTTGAAAATATCAGAAGTATTTGATGGATTCATATATCATATGGACAACAGTGGGATAGGTGTTTTACGTACTCATTGTCTTCTCCTCCCCCCTTCCAGATCTCTAGATTCATAATCGAGGATAAAGAAGACCAATATGCCTCCCAAGCGCCATACGCTTCAAACAACCCTACTCCTTGCCCCATTACCCATATTTCACAAATCGCGAAGCCCTTGAATCAGCTTTCTCCCCTTCATCCTATCACTGCAGCCGCCCTATCTTCAATTCTTCTTCTTCCTCCCCCAATAAAGCCTTCTACTCTATCCGCTGATTTCAGGTACAAATCCCCTTCCTAAACAGCGACAGTGGGCACCTATATTGGCTTTTGCGGTAGAGCTGACAACGGTGGTGGCATCAGGACGGATAGGCGATCCAAGTCCATCTTTCGTGATGGATGGACAAGAGGAACCATTGTCAGGGCCAAGCTTATGTGTGAAATTTCTTTTGACCGGTATTAGCTAGGAACTCCAAGGAATCTGCGCCCCTCTAAGCCGTCGAGCGCCAAACCACCGGGATTTCCTTGACGCTGCGACAGGCATCTTTGCTGGCTGCCCCCCATGTAGGGTTCGTAATGACTGAACACTGAATCGGATTTTGGTTTGTGGCAGTGAGTATCATAATGGATGTGGCGCCCTCTGATCATATCCGGTTCTTCGTTTTGCATCATCAGGTTGTGCCGAAGTCCTACGTAAGCTTCGCAGGGCGACTAATCAGATGCCCCAACAAGGCCCTCTGACAGCCTCGCCAAGACAAAGCCCCTCTCGCAGACAAAGCCTTGTCAACCAGTTTACAGCCTTGGCAATGACTGTACAGCCTCAATCAAGTCTTTATGATCTTGATCATTCGCATTTTGCTGCCTTTGCATTCTAGGAAACTTAGTACTGATTTTTGTCCCCGTCATGGCCGATCCTCTCTCAACAGTGGCGGCCGTCGTGTCTTTGATCGATGTTACGGTCCGTGCTTGCGAAGGTATCTCCAGTCTCGTCGTTGGATTGAAAGACGCCCCAAATGCCGCCCAGCATCTACGACAAACTGTGCATAACGCAAAATCAGTGCTTGGGGCTTTAAAGCTGTACGTGAGTGAATACGAGTCGTCACACCTCTTTACCGAGCAACACCAGCTATTACCGGAGGTTGTGAAGAAGGAACTACTGGGCATCCGCGCAGACTTAGATCTCCTACAAAAGTTCTTACCATCATCGGGCAACCAGGGGAAGATAGGTCAAAGGGTGAAATGGGTCCTTGATGAGAAAAAACTCGCCAGAATGATTCGCAGGCTAGAAAGCCGGCAAAGAGCTTTAATGACTGAACTACGGATTGTTGCGCAGTAGGTGGATACTATCTCTGAGACCCGATGAACCAACATAGTACTAACATTACTTTGCGCTAGGAGGACTGGCATTAAAATTTACGAGAACATCTTGAATCTACGAAATGAGATGCAATCTCAAATGACGAACACAGACCGGTCACTTGAGAAACAGTCCTCGATAAGTCAGCAACTAGATGAAGCAGCTCGAACCCAGTCAAGCAGCTTCACAGCGCAAACGAACACGCTCAAGGAAATTCGAATGCTAGCAGAACCGATACATGATAATCACACAGTGACTATCAGCAAGCTGGACGAACTATTATCAACCCTAGCCTCGATGCGCATGAGCGAGGGACACCTGCATTCGACTAGTACTTTCCAAGTACCTTCCGCAGACGTCTTTAGGAGGTTACTTCGAGCAGAACTGAGAAGCGTCGTGACCCCTATTGTGGAAGAATGCCTTGATACTCACAAGTCTAGCCATGACTCGCAGTTAGAAGGGATTCGGAGGAACCTCAACCAAATAGTTCTAGACCTAGGACGTTTCCAGCAGGAGGAAGCTACGATGAAACATCACGAGCGCTTTCAAGGCTCTACAAAAAGTATTGATGACTTCGACATGCAGGTCGACGAAAAGCAGGTCGACGAAAAGCCGGTCGACGACTCTCCCCCTTTTGAGTCTATGATTGAGAATATGGATCTTGTCTCTGGCGCCGCTGGACCAGGAGCGCTGAGCCACAGTTCCGTTGCAGGCTCCTGGAACCAATTATGGAGTCAAACATGGATCTTCCGCTGGCGAATCGGTGTCCTCGTAGTTACAATCTCAACTTCTTATCTCAAACCCCGATTTAGACGGAGGACGTGTCAGGCTTTTAAGACATTTGAGCCTTCATCGGCAAGGTATGGCTACCGGGTAAAGATAGACTTTCAACCGGCTCCAAGACTCTTGGTCACGAGAGGTATCTCAGTCATATGCGAAAGCCGACAAGATCAGCGGGGCTATTACCAATTATCTCCAATGATGTCGACTTTCGCTGTTATTCCAAGTGACGCTGAGGCGTTTCAGTGTATAAAGAGAAATGATATTTTAGGTCTTCGATATCTATTCGGAGCTCGATTAGCTGCGCCGACAGACCGAGATTCAGATTCTCTCTCGTTGTTGCATGTGAGCGCATTTCAAGTGTGAAATCAATGAATAGATGCTAACAACGCTAGTACGCCTTAATAAATGGCTCTTCTGAAGTCTGTGAATTCCTTCTGGCAGAAGGAGCTGATGCTTTAGCGACAAATTCGTAAGTACTTACATCTGTCTGTCGACTTCTTATAGACTAATCTATGACCTTCAAGTTACGGATGGGGTTGCATGTCAATAGCACAGAGTTGTTACTTGATGAATTCCTCAGTTCCTGCTGGCACAACATTGCCAATACGTGATAGCTATTCTGTCACACGGGCTTTGATTCACAGCGGATGTGATCTGTGTGACGCTTTCGATTATTCAGACAATATTTTCCAGACTGTAGCTCGCTTCCTCATGGTCGCCCAATTTGAAAGGCATTGCTGGGAAGATCCACAGGAATCTCTTGTGGAATGGTCGAATTTTCTGTGCAGTCAAGGCTTGAAGTTCAGAGACGGAATTTTGATGAAGAATCTCATCTTTCCGGAGATTGGTTCCTCAAATTTTGAGCAGATCATGCAAGAGCGTACCCTTATCGTCTTTCTGCTATGCATGTTGAAAGCCGACGTCTCATTCAGAGACCCAATTTATGGAGTGCAGGCTCTGCAGGTCCTCTTCCTCAACGAATGGTCTGCCGAACTGTCTCCACATATCATTAATATAGCGTATATTCTCATCCATTTCGGGGGCGCAGATGTGTCAGCCCTGGATTACGAGGGATGCTCACCGACGATGTACGCATATTATTATGGCTGGAAAGATGAATGGACTTTTGTCTTAGATCGCTGTGGACTTGATAGCTATGAAGTACTCAAAAAGGATATTGATCTTTGGGGAAAGCAACAGCGTCTTGGCGACGGCGAAAGTTCCGCTGTCGATACCGAGGAGCTGGTCGTCAAATTCCCTGGTCCTGTCACAAGAAGGAGACCTATCGCAGGAGACAGGCTCAACGATTAAGATCTCGACACCTGATGTTCTGAATCTTCAAGACCGGTCAGTCATTTCTGTTACTCACCTTACGACGCCCACGCAGCCTGTCACCACCGAGGCCTTCTGAAAATCCTCTTTCGAGCTCCGACATCTACGACTACACTATCGGCGTTTGGGGATGCTTAACTTCACATTCCGGACTGATCAACAGAGAGCACTACTTCTAGATCCGATGTGTGAGGGACATGGACACCAGCGTTACCTTTATCGGACTTGAAGCGAGCGTTCAAGATGGCAGACTGGGTTGGATTCATCACGTCTGATTCTTAGTGCTGATAGACCGGGAACGTTCGAGGGAGCTAGTCTAATTTCCCACATCATGACATCGTCTCGGCGAAATTCTTAAATTACCGCGTTCTTTGCAATATGATAGCTTCCGAATAGCAAGCTTTCTCAACGAACGATTCCATCCCCTGCCGTGAGATTCTAACTTGCGCCAGAAATCCCATTCCCGACGTGACGTAGCAAGTCCGGTCGTAGCCCTGGCCAAGATGTGGGACGCCTGCGTGTAAGATATAACAATTTTTTTGACAAAAAAGTTCTAGAACGTCTTTGAAGCGAGGCGGACAATTGTCGAGTGGCTGGCTATACGGATTTGGACGGGGTTTTCTCATCTAGCTTGGCTACGTGTCTCATACAATTGTTTATTCTCATCGCCATCCTGGTCGTGGTGGATAAGAACGGAGGATGGATCAAGTGGAGGTCTGTAGGGAGCGCGGGTGTAGATTGGATGACGGGGGAAGGCGTCCGTTATGGAGTGTGTTTGGCTACGATTTGAATGCTGGTGCTTTGTAGGTGGGGGCTTCTTCTACGTTGTGAGATTGATGGTTGATGGTGAAGGGTGGTGGGGTGGAGAGCAATGGGTTGAATTCCACTTGGGTCGAGCCTTGAGATTGAAAGGATAAACGAACGGGCTACAATTATTCGCAATTGAGTGTCGTCTGATTTTCCCCGTCGAGAATCAGGTGGTCTTTGGGGGGGTAAAGTGGCGGTATCATTGCCAGTCAGGTGCTGAATTTTGAGAGGTCGGCGTATCTCGCTCTTCAAATACCTCTAAATAGGCGGACCGATAAGAGGTCTTGAGGTCAGCTTGTAACGTCGAAGCCTAGGCGGCAATGTTTCTAGAACCCACAGATGTTGACCTATCCCAGTTGCACTACTCTAGATTAAGCCAAAGATTGCTCTAACCAGATATCTCCGTGACTTGACGCGTGCAGAGACATGGATTATTGGAAAGTGATGGATAAGAGCTGTATCGCCATCATGACCAGCGTTGATGATAAGTATTGTCGTCCAATGGCAAATCGATTCCTTTTCCGAGGAAGACGTCTAGCAAGACATTATCGAAAAGGCCTGGGCAGGTTGTCTTTGATCTCGATTCTGCAATGTGACAGCCTCCGGAGTAATCCGTGCATGACCAAGGGTGCCCGCATGGCAGTACTAATGCAGGCGGCAGCGAGCATGAGGTTGTTGGTTGATGATGGATGGTGGGATAATAATAGACTAGTACTAAGGAATTGATTGTAGCGGTTGCCTAGGTACCTTGGAGTTAGGAGGGTGGGATGTTGTGCAGGCTTGGCGTCGATCCCTCGATCCTTTCACTCCACCAGCTCGGACGGAAGCACATCCGTGCGGTCGATATCTATGACGCACCAATCGGATGGTATTACAATTTGTACTTGGCTTAGTGAGACGAATGCCTTCCAATTGGACGTCACTCGTGATGAGGGTGGTCAATGCAGACGCTGTGATTGTGAATTGTGATTGAAGAAAAGCGACTCCCTCAAGGTACCTATCCACTTACCTTTCTCCGTCGAGTACAACAGTACAACAGCAAGAGAAGCTCGAGCCCGTCGCATGACATGCTCTCTGCGAGTGGCCTGTGTGTCCTCTCTTCTCTTCCAGGGTGATTGGCTCGCGCTCAAGATCCGAATAAGCGAAGTTTAGCTGCAGTATTTAGCAAAGGACCTTCGACTTCTAGGTGTGTACGAAAAGCTCGGCCTCCTCCTAAATTCTTAAGTACGGCCGACTCGCCTCTCTGCGCGAATTTTGTCTTCTCACACTACTCCGTAGAATCGTCCCTATAGATTGCATAGGCGTCAAATCTTCGTATTTCGGGTTCGCAAGGCTTTGAGTCTGATTCGCTCCACATCTTGACAATTCACAAGGTCGTGTGCCGACATTTGACATAATCATGAGATTGCTGGACCCACCGTTGGTGTGCGAGTGGCCACTGGCCACTGACCAAAATGGCGAGATGCAGTGATTTTGGAGGTCCATGCCCCAATCTGGCTGGATGGCTCAGAGGGCTCACGGACGTTTTAGAATACACAAATACTGTCACTGTTGGATTGGGAATGTCGAATCGAAGATTTGTTCATGTTGGTACGGTGATGTAGTACTCGCAAATGCGAGGTGCAGAAGAAGAAGAAGTTGGTGATGCGGGAATGAATCATGGCAGAATTGCATTATCGAATCCTCGCATTAGGTCTTATTTCAAGTTTCAAGTGACCAATATGACTAGGCTCTAATTCTTTTTTTCTTTTCCGCTCCCAAGGTCGCAGTGGGACTATGCGAATCATGCATGAATCGTTTAAAATACCCCGAAAAAGTCCCCCCTCCGAAGCTGTTCTGCCTGTTCAGCAGCTTGTCCGTCTTCACAAGTGCGCCAAGATGCGCCAAGAGGCTAAAAGTAAGCAAGGAAAGGCATCGACTGTTGACCTAAAATTTAAGGGGTCCGATTCCAGTCAATCTAAGCTCGGGCACTAGATATAGCCGCAGGATCCGCTCTTCTTGCCTCCAACGTGAATGTTTACTGGTCACTTCCAGAGGTGTCGGGTGACGTACCTCGTATACAAGACATGTACATGTTCTCTACTTTAATAAGCCTCGTGTCAACGTAGTCAGCAAATGATTGACCATGCTCAAGAAACATCATTTGCTCGTCACTAGGGGCAACCCTTACGAGCGGGGTGTGGGGTGGCCAGATTTTATTAATGTTGTGAATATCCCGTTCCATAAAAGTCGCACGGCTCTCGTTCCTCAGGGCAACCCTCTGTACCTATACATGAGTACATGCATGACTATCTCTACGATCTACATGACATGCTTGGCACCTGTACAACAAATCCCTCGGTTCCCTATCAAAGCTGATCGGCAAACGTCCGCCCTTGCTTGGCACTGCACGTTTCATTCTTATCCTTTCTCCACCTCCTGGGCCTGGCTTCGCTAATTGCCTCCACCGTCACACAGCCATTATGGGCACTTTGCTCGACGCTGAACGAGCATATTCTCCAACCAGGCATCCCGCCAGTATGCGTCGCGAGAGGAGGGAAGCCAAGCGGAGGATGGTCCTGCTCTCTCTGCTCGCCAGCCTCTTCTTCCTCACTTTGGTCGCCTTCCGACGCTCAAACAGCTTCGTGACTGACTACACCTACCACTCCCCAAACTCCACCGCCTCAGCACCAAAGTCGAACCCCAAAACAACGTCGTGGTTGACGGGCAGACCCAAATCCATGGGTCCTGTCATGAGCAATACTGGAAGACGTCTCTCCGAAAACAGTCTCGCAGATCTCAAAAACGCCTCTCTTGGGGTATGTGAATCTCGGGTCATGGGGAATAACAAGCTATCACTGACAGCCCTGCCCTTTGTAGTTCGAAAAGGTCTTCGTTCTTAACATGCCGGCACGAACCGACAAACTCGACGCAATGACCCTGGCTGCTTCTGTGACGGGGTTCGAGTTTGATGTACTTGAAGGCGTTCAAGGAGAAACCGTCTCGCAAAAAGCACTGTCTGGTGTAAGTCTACGGAAATCCTCAGCCCAGAATGCTATGACGCTGACGGCCCCGCTAGAAATGGGATAAGAGACCTGGAATTGAAGGGGTGGTGGGCTGCTGGCGTGGACACATGAATTTTGCCAAAGAGTGAATCCAGCTGTTCCTCGATTCCTGGACTACGTGCTAACTGTATTTCTCATCGTCAGGATCGTCCGCAGACACTTGTCATCAGCCATTATCATCGAAGATGATGCCGATTGGGACTTGAACCTCCGATCGATCCTGGAATACATTGCCCTCGGTAGCCAAGCCCTCCTTGGCACGCCCCAAGTGGAAGACCCTCGCTCACCCTATGGTGACGGCTGGGACTTGATGTGGTTTGGACACTGTGCATCCTCCACCATCAAAGGAGACGACCGGCGGTTCATAATGAGAAACGATCCCAACGTCCCTCCACGACAACATCGTGCAAACTATGGCGACATACCGGATATGTCTCCCTACGATGATCATACTAGAATCATGTTCTTCACCGCCGGAAACACTTGCACCTACTCTTATGCTCTCTCCTACCGCGGTGCTGCCAAGATATTGAAATATCTCTCCATTGACATCTTTAACAAGCCAATTGATTACGGACTCCGCGAGATGTGCGAAAAGAAGGACCGCCACTTCAAATGCATAAGCATCTTCCCACAAATCTTCGGCGAGCACAAGCCCGTTGGTGCCAACGAGAGAGACTCGGATATCGATGATCGGAATCTCACCAGCGTCAGAACCAAAGGCTACTCGCACAATACCGTTCACAGCACGCGACTGAACTTGGAGCATTTGATTGACGGGCGAATGGATCTGCTGGAGAACCAGTATGGCGAAGAACCCCAATTGGACGGACCCATCCTCACAGAGTACCTGACGGGCGTAGGAGAGGAGGAGATACAGAGCAATTGAGAAGTATTCGCATACGAGTGAAGCCATTATGACCAAGCGTGGCGTTCCGGTCTGGGGGGTTATGTGAAGATGGAGCCAAGTACACATGGGATCATACATTAGGGATGGTGGAGATCATAAAATGTTAGATATTATTGTACTAGGAAGGCTGGCATATGTGGAAGAGCAAGGAAGGGATATTGGCTCAAGAAGAGCTGGACTTGCTATCGCTCGACTGTTCTTGCAAAATATCCATGATGGAGCGGCATTAGGAATTCTGGGTAATGGTTGCAAAAGTATGTACGGGCTGTATGGGCTATAGCAATTAGCACCGGGCTTTGACAGATGAACTCCTTGTCATTTCTATCACGTATTACACGGTTCAAACACATATCTGTTAGGCAGCCCTTTATGCTATATGACTTCTACCCATATTCCTCCCTATTTCAAGATTCAATTATCCTCATCAGGACAATGGAAAGGGACTGCGTGTCAATTGGATGTTCCTGGTCTCACAAGTCACGTAGCACGGCCAAAAAGCCGTTGGAGAACCCCTGCCGTCGATCCCACCTTCTGCTCGCGCTAGCCCCTGGGCCTGGTCCTGGTCCTCGAAAATCGCAAACTAGACACTCCCTCCACTACCAGCAACCCCCAACCCACAACACAATGCGCTCCCAGCAAGCACGCAAGACACGCCAATCCGATCGCATGCCTCTGTAGCACCCATTGCCATTGCCCACACCATCCCGCAAGCCCCAGGGCCCCCTTCTCCCTCACCATGTCCAAACTCTCCGAACTCCTCAACCCCGCCCCGTCCTCTGCCCAACGGTCTCCTCCCCAAGTCCCTCAGCCTCTGGTCCTGGACGGGCAGGATCATCGCGCGGACCATCGCTCGTCGTTCGATGGCCATGGGACCAGTCCGACTCGTTTCGCATCGTTGACGTCGCCGGGGCTCGAAGCGTTGGCCGCGGCGGCGAGCAGTACTGCTCCTATACTGTCGCCTCCGCAGAGCAGCACGTTTGCGCCGTCGAGTGGGTATCAGGGGTACAATCACTACGGGTCGAGACCTGGATCCAGCCACACGTTACCGCCGCTCAGCAATGACTTCGCTCACGCGGGGAATCAAGCTTCTACGCACGCGGCTGGCTTGGAGCAATACCATCACTCGTCTAATGGGGAGAGGAAACTATCAAATGAGACCGATTACTCTTCTCGGTTGCCTCCACTCGTACAATCACCGCCCACTCATACTGATTCGTTTCCTTTACACGCGCCAGGTGCTACGGCACAAGACGATCTCATGAAATATGCCAACGGTGACATGTTGGAACACTCAGCGTTGTCATCATCACGAAATCACGACGATATCCACAGGCTAGACCCATACCAGAGTTCAGACGCGCCGGCTACCTCACAAATCAGACAACCTTCACCTGGACCTTCAGATTCAATCTCAGCTTCAACCTTACCAAAAATTCAAAGTGATCAAGTTGAGATCAAAGCAGAGGTGCAGGAGAATTCAATGGAAACACCTCAACAATACAATGTACTTGCGTTGGAACCTTCTGCAATCACCTTTGATCACTCTTCCAACATCGGAACCCCAGCACTCAAAAGTATTACAGACATCAAGAATGACGCAAGTCACACTCCCTCACCCATTCCACCCGACACTGCTACAATGAAACCAAAAGCAGCGCCGAGCAAAAAGCGAGCCGCTCCCAGGAAGGGGCCAGGCAGTACGACGAAGCCACCGGCGAAGAAACGCAAAATTGAAAGTGAGAGTATTGATGGCACACCGCCAGCTCAGCTCGTTGGCACTCCTGCAACGAGCCGCGCGAGCCAAACTCCGGCACCCAAGAATCGCAAACAAGGATCCGAGACACCCGCGCGTAGCTCATCCGTACTCAACGGCGAGGAAGATGACGAGGATGCCACTGACGACGGAGAGCTTTTCTGCATTTGTCGTAAGCCGGATGATCATACCCTCATGATTGCCTGTGATGGACCGTGTGAAGGCTGGTTCCACGGTCGGTGCGTGGACATGGCCGCCGAAAAGACCAAGCTCATATCCAAGTGGTATTGTGAGTCGCCCAAGGTTGCGATGGACACGGAACGCTGCTGATCATTTCAGGTCCAAATTGCGCAGAAAAGGGAAATGAGACACTCTGGAAACGCATGTGTCGTCTTGAAGGATGTGGTGAACCCGCACGTGATGGATCAGAGGGTCAAGTCAAATCAAAGTACTGTTCAGACTTACATGGAGCCGAGTTTATGAGGATTCTCGCGCTTGGTAAACGTTCCGCAGAGCAGAAGGATGGACCGGGCAGTATCAAGAAGAGGAGGCGCAACAACTACACCGACAATCTCGGCAATACTGGGGAAGCGTCCGACGATGATCATGCGCATCTTGGTGGCGTGCTGAAGCCATCGGAGCTGAAGGCTCTGGTTGATAGATCGAAGGATCTTGATGCGTTTCGGAGATTAGGTGACGGGGTGCTGAGCCCGCCTGCCACCGCCAGTCCAGAAGGCGAAGATGTCAAGATGGAAAATGTGGAGATTGAAAAACCCCAACCCACCTACACGCCCGAGGAGACGGTTCAGCTGGAGAGCATTACGCAAAAGAAGGATCGCTGCAGGGCGAGGAGGAAACTACTCGACGACCGCGACAAGCTCATACTATTAATCACGGCCCGAGCGAGGAACGTTCTCGCTGAGCTGAAAGAGCAGGACAAGGCCGTGTCCACCATCTGCGGTTACGACGCCCGCCTCACCTGGTCCGAAGACGAGTTCAACGAGTGGCGCTCATCGCCCGAAGGCCAGAAAGCGCTGCAGAGCGACGGCGTTTTGGAAGCGCCTTTGCCAAAGGAGACGGAAGACGGCATCGAGCCTGCCAAGGACGCAGACAAGGAGGAGGAAGAAATTGGCCGCGGCGTCTGCAAGCGGAAACGCTGCGAGAGGCACCGGGCGTGGTTGAAGCTGCAGCAGCAGGACAACCTATTCGAGAAGGACCAGGCGAGGCAGGAAATGCGGAAGTTGGAGGCGGAGGAGAGGGGGGTCAAGGATCGGGCGATGATGAGGTGTTTGGAAGGGGTGGCTTGAGAGCAGAGCCTTTGGTCATACGGTCCGACTATGACAATAGGCATGCGTACATTCTTTGGCGATTCATAATGGTGCAGTCTCTGGCGAGCAGACTGGAGGACGCATTCTGAGGATCAGGAGGCCAGATCCGGTAGAGTGGCTTGATGGGGAGAATTCTACTCCCAGCTCTGTCTGACCGGAGAGAAATCCAAGCTATCATGTTAGAAGGTGGCATTGGCATTTGCACAGCATGGTCTATACTACGTATACTTGACTGGCATCCACATGTACATTCTACATACATTTCCCATGACCCAGGTTCCTGGGTTCTCCTCATCATGCAAGGTTAGACTGTTGCCGTCTGATGGTGTAGAGTAGTGTAGGGCTGAAACCATGACGCGAATTTCCAACGGTTTTTCAGCCTCACGTACATACGTGTTTCCTGTCCCCATACCTCTTCAAAGCACCGATGCCCCAACCGTAAACGCCTTTCTCGATTCCACCACATCAAACCCATCATACACCACAAAGCACCCATCCCCTCCCACCCTTTCCCCATCCCAACATCTCCACATCCTCTCAACCCACATCCACCCCATGGCCACCGACGGCGCCACCCCCCCCGAACTCCTCCTCGAATCCTGCCGCCGCAACAACACCTCCCTCCTCCTCGACCTCCTCTCCACCCTCCCCTCCCCCACCCCCGCCGCCATCGCAACCCTCATAAACACAACCACCGACGCCCTCGGCTGCCCCGCCCTGCACGTAGCGGCCGGGGCAGGAAGCTACGAGGTGCTGGACCAATTGCTCGATCAAGAGGGCGTGGAGGTGGATCTGGTGGAGGGGAGGGAGGGGGACAGCGCGTTGCATCGGGGGGTGCGGTGGGTGAATGCGGAGGGATTTAAGGGGTGGGGGGTNNNNGGCTGACGATCGGATCGGATAGGATCCGCAACAAAGCGAAGCTGAAACCGTACGAGCTGGTGGATCCAAGGAATACGGAATTACGGGCGACGTTGCAAAAGGCCGAGTTCGCGCTCGTGGCCGGGGATGATGTGGTGGATGCGGGAGGAGAGGAGGAGGGCCCGACGGGGAGTGGGAGTGAGAGTGATTGAGTGGGTGAGGGGATGGCATGGCATGGCGTGGCATGGAAAGGGGGGAATACAGATACAAATACACGTGTTGCATAGCCCGGCGCTTGAGGGTAGTAAAGGGGTGGGATGTTCTTGCATTGTGCTGGGGGGCTTTGGCTGCGATGGAGGATGGACGGGTGCATTGTGCATTGTGCATTTATCTTTACGCTTCTGTGATGGGGAGAGTTGTGGGGTTTGAGGTTAGTGTTGCTTAGATTACAATTGCGGTTGAGAGAATTGTGGTTGAAAGGATGGTTCTTGTGACTGATTGATGGGGTCTGAATTCTCTTATTCTGCGGGAAAGCTGTTCCCTCTTCCTCCAGCTTGGCATTTAGTAGCTATAAGCTCGTCGTCCTATTTTACAACAGACTACCAGCCCGTCGTCAAAGCCTATAGGCTTGAGTCTCAATCGACAAGGACATCCCGAACGACTGATCACGCCGGCGTCATCTCTGCTGGCTATCATGTCCATCATACCTTACTCTCTTCTCCTTACTTCTCCGTCTTGCCCGCTTTGAGCAAGGCGCCGCTCTCAGTTCGAACATTCCCTGCACAGTAGCAAGCTATCGTTCCTTGCACATCATTGATCTTCACGAGCATGTCCTCATCCGAGCACGCACCGTCCTTCAATCATACTCGTAGACCCCAAATAGCTCCTCGTCCGACGCACGCAAGTTCGATCCTTCCGTCCATAGTTCTAGAGACTTCAGTTCTCCTTCCACAGCTGCGAGCATGTCGTACACTGATCCAATCCGGTACCCATTAGCGATACTGTCTGTCGAATAGATATGAGGTGAGGGAGCTGAATATACCTTGTAGAATGTAGTCATGGGCTCGTCGGCGCTTCGGATCTGCACTTGGTAGAAGAAGGCGGAGGAGCTGTTGCAGCCTTCGCGGGGGCATTGGGCTGGGAGAGATGAATGTTAGTGTGGAGTGCGATGGTGGTTGCGGGGAGCAGCGCGATTTGAGCGTTTGAGGTGTCGTGGGGAGACTGGGAAAGGGGAGTTTTTTGGAAAATGCTGGTGGAGGGGGAGCAGGTGGCTTCGTGGTATGACGCTCCTCGCCCATCTCGTCCCTCACAAGGCTTCCAGAAGCCGTATCCACGCCTCCATTCCTCCCCCCCCCCTTCCTTCCCTCCCTCCCTTCAAAACACACACGAAAAGAAACCACAAAACTCACTGTCCGTCTTGTCCACATTGTCCCACGCCTCCTTGCCGCCGAGCACATCATCCACCTCTTTCCTCTTCATATCTCGTCGCTCGTAGTACTTGTTGTCGATGAGGAATTCGTAGGGACAGGTGCGGCATTCAAGGCGGTTTTGCCCTTCGGGGAAAGAGAGAGTCGAGGGGGCTCGCGAGATGGTGAGGACGTTGGCGCAATGGGGGCAGACTGTGAAGAGGGAAGGGTTAGTGAGAGGGTCTGGTTGGGGGAGAGGAAGAGAAAGAAGATGGGGGGGGAAGTACAGAGAAGCATCTTGGTGGTCGTGGGGTGGGATTTGGTGGGGAGAGCAGGGTTTGAGAGAAGGGTACAGAAGTCGATGTAGCCCGTTACCGTAGTCTTGGCGTTTTATAATACGACTAGGAAGAAATTTGAAGGCCTTGCTGCTTCAGAAATCTGGGCAATATCGGCAGTAAGGCATTAAAATATTCAGCATGAGTGGGCGCTGTAATTTATTCATGATATTCGAAAGCTGGGCTTCATCATTTTTCTCACCCACCGATTGATGATTACAATCAACCGCTAGGCCTGGCCTCGGTTTTCCCCTGAGCCTTACCTCGCTGGGGTTGTTGGAATTTGGCCCCTGCCATCTCTGCTATCGCGTATTGCTGAACCTCAATAATTCTGACAGCGGTCCTTAGCTGATTGAAGGCTTACCGGAAAGTAGTTACTTAGCTTACTCACTAAAAGCGGCCACGGCCGCGTAACGTACTTATCTATCGGCACCATCTCCGCCACTCCTTCTAACCAATGATGGCTAAGGCAATGCAACCATCCTTTGAGCATCATTAGCCAAAGGTGTCAATGCTTACCGAATCCGCATTAGCACGTACCGATCCACTTCGTTCGGCGTCAAGGTAGGCATTTATTATCTCTAAGCTGTGGGATCGACTGCAAGGTTGTCCGTGGTGTCATGCTCGTCGATGATGGCCCAAGCATTCCCCAAGTCACATCTGACTGGCACAAGAGGCATTTCATGTCTGCCTTTTGGGTACGACCCTTCTGTACAGCCTGGCCGGTGGTTCCCTGCGCGTCAGCTAATCTATTTTGTTTTAGCGTTAAGATCGGGGATTGTCTATTTAAGACGCTGCTTCTCCATCTTTCTTCTGTTATTGTACCTCTTAATACTAGTCCTATTCCACTGGTATAAAAATAGGCTTTTACAATGGCTATCTACAAATCCCATGTTTTGAGGGCGGTCAGATCCGAAGGTGATCCCGAGAAGAATCAAGAGACTGCTCTGAGAAGGCTCAAACGAGCATCGACGATTAATACTAACACTCCAACATGCGTCTACATCTGGGACTTGAGCAAACCTAGCGAAGGTGCGAAGGAGAGAATCATGCGGGTGAAGTTAAACAAGCCATCTCGCGAGTACGTTAAAGGAGAAGACCGCAGACGTAAAGTTCCATGCGAAGCTTTTGGCCCACAAGGCAGATATAGATGTGAGTAATTACTTTTCAGCTAGATCTACATCACATTATCTGTGGAGCGATTGCTCCAATGATGTGTAAGACTGCTGACTATCCTTTACGCTTAGTTGTGTGCAAGCTTGTCGGCCACTACAAGGAAAAACAAGCCGACACTCACGTCGTGGCACTACACGGCTCTGGATGGTTGATAGCCGATGATCTTGTCGTCACGGCAGGCCATGTGATCTATGACTCGAAAGACCAGTGGGGTGGCCTAACCTCCATAGAGGTGCACATTGGTTATAATGGCAAAGATCGCTCGAATCTTGAATCGCAGTATGGCAAATTTGTGGCGGTTCCTAAAGAATGGATGCAGGATTCGGATGTCAAATACGACGTTGGATTTGTGAGCTTTCGATCTTGGGACTATTTTGTTAGACCATTATGTTGCTAACATTAAGTCCATACAGATCAAGCTTGATAATCCATTCAAGGATGTCAATGCTATTCAGTTCATGGCTACACCTGCAAGTGGGTCCCAGGAGCTCATTGGTGTTGTTGGTTATCCATTCGATCGAGAGGATGGAGAATGCATGTATGAACATTTCTTGCGCGCGGACTGGGATCTAGCAACGGCAGATCGGAACATGCTGGAACACTCCATCGATACTTATAACGGTAAGCCAGTGATTGAATCCACTGTACTATTTGACTTACTTGAAGTTAGGTCAATCCGGCGCTGCAGTAATACTGCATCCGTCAAGCTCATGTCGAGGTCCACCGAATCGTCATCAGTGCCAGCTTCATTCGAGTGAGTAGACTGACGATTATCAGGTCACCGCCGTTACTGACCCACTATCAGTTGGTGTCCATGCTTACGGGGGAACCCCAAATGAGGCTTCAGTAATTGGAACTGCCGGCAGCGTATTCGAAGACTTTATTCTAGCCGTCAGAGTCAGAGACGATTCTGCCTCGAACGCTAGGGTGATCATGTCGAAGGGCCCGGAACCCAGCTCGCTCCCAAATTTCAGTACTCTTACTGTCTATCCGCCCCAAAGCACAGCTACTGAGCAGCTTATGCCCCAAGTCAGACCTCAGAGTTCTCCAAACGATGCTAGTATTACTAGCGATGAATTCCCCGATGTGGCAAGTTGGACTCCTGATCAGCAAGAGCAGGTACTGCGACAATTTAGTGACCTAGGTCTCATAAGGCGCTCTGTCGGAAGCGCTGACGAAAGGAACAAGAAGCAATCTCCAGAGGGTCTCTCTACCTTCCGGAACGAAGGTAATCTATTTGAGAGTCCTGAGAGAGTTGATGATGAAACCCTGTCCCCTGACTCACCTTCTGAGGCGATTCCGACGGGACGTGAATGCTTCCACTTGACCGATGCGCAAATTAGAAGCAATAAAGACCGTACGGCCACCCTAGAGATGCCTGATAGCTTCTAGTAACGACATCTACAGAACCATAATCATTGCAGGCCGTCGGATGGGGCAAATGATGAATGCAGAGAATGATCTTCATAATAAGGGCAAGAGATTAGACATGGAGTCTGTGTAAGTAAGGCGCTAGGAATATCGGTTCGTGTTAACGTCGTAGCATTTAAATGAAAGCGCTTCACTCTGATGATGGAACCATGATCATTACAGGCCGCCGGGTAGGGGAAATGATAAAGGCAGAGAAGAATCTTCAAAGAGAGCAGACACAAAGTCTCTATGTGTTCAAGACGCCCAGAATTTCGGATCGCGCTAACGTCATAGTATTGGAATGAAAGCGCTTCACTGTGATGATGCTGCTTGGTAGGAGCACAATCAAGCGTCGCCTGCGTTTCTACCACCGTTAAATCAAACGGCCAGAGCGTGTACATAAGTTGGAAAGCTAACCTCCTACTCCTTGTAGGAGTGACTGTCGTTGCTACCAGTCATCGCTTCTTCCACCAAAGCACAGTTAGCGCGCACCTTCCCATTCGGTACACCTGAACCCCGTTCAAAGCAGCCATGGCACATTGCGTCATCAATCTCTGCCAGATCTGCGCTTGGAGATCATGGTGTTGATACAAACATTGCTGCTGCAACCTGGATGGGTGTCTGGAAGCTTACCATCGACGGGGCTGTATACGCTCCGTACTTCAGACGGTATGGACGGACGAAATCAGGCGCACAGTAGATTTGGCAAGAGCTGCTTACTGGATTACATGATCGGCTAGAGATCACAAAGCGAAAGGATGAACGTGAGCTTTGCCTGATGAAGGCTCAGTAAGGGATTGTCTTCCTTATTTGGAGACGACTGATGACCGGAAACTTCCAGAGAGTGCTGTCATCGCCTTTCAAGCTGCTACAGAATGTTCCGAGTGGTGGAGAAGAATGTAATCTATCTGTAGGTAGCGTTACGCCAATGACACCACATCAACGACAATTTAAAAGACCTGAGATCCACTCTAAGGAATAGCCTGCACTGCCTTCCACCACGTTCAGCCGGGCCGGGTACATGCCCTGGATCGAACTTCCCACTCCTCTCAGGCGGTAGCCGAAGTAGAAGCATTTTTGATGATCTCCGCCGTGATTTCGGGATAGTCAAAGTAATCAACATCGTCCGATCCACGTGGCAGACGGGCGACCTTACAGCTTACGCTTACTTGGAAATCTTTATGGTCTGCCATATAGCGCGAGTCTATGATTCGGGCATCGGACTTTCAACGGCACAAATTAGCTCAACATTATTGCTCACGACATGTAGAATAGACTTACGGAGATGATACGCCATTTGAGCCCTTTGATGAGGAATGGTTTGACATGCTCGTGGTCGAGGCTCTGCAGTTTACCAACGGCGACATAATCGAGCAACAGGGAGGTGATGGGAACGGTGTTGGTGATTATGGTCGCTTGTTCAGCCTGCTGGCCGCAATTGTCGCAGAGCTGTTGCGGAGCTGTGAAGCTGTATGTCAAGCCAGCTAGGGTGGGGTCCATTGCAAAATCCACATCCTTTGGCAGAGAGCGAGACTCGTCCATGACGAAATATAGGATTGTGAAGGGGCCATTCAACGCCAGGCTTTGGAAGTCAGACATGCTTAGACTACCTAAGATAATGGTGCTTACCGCTGAACTCTGTCGTCAATGAACCATTCCTTCGAGAATCCATCGCCTTCCAAGTCGGCACTGAGCTCAGGCTCTCGCTGCAAGTGCATGGTATGTTCTGTGGTTGCTACGAATGGATCTTCTTTTTCTCCTGTGCTTGCTTTGAAGAATTCAGAGTGAGACAGGTCTAGCGGTTTCATCTCTGGCGGAGGTTTGCCGATGTCGCCTTTCGTTTCCAGTGGGACAGACCATCCATAAAGGTATTCAAGGTATTTGAGGGCGTCTTTACCCTGGTATTCAAGGTCGGGGTACGAAGCTCCGAGTGCATAGCATGTTTGCCAGTCATTGGACGTCCAGCAATCAGTATCGTCACGACCTGGCTGCTTTCGGAAAGGCATAAGACCATTCTGCGCTCTTTTCTTGTTGAACCAATCATGGGTCTTCCCATTATGAATGGCTTGCCATACAGCAAACAGTCGGTCAATCTGACTATAAGTAGCGCATCAGTCTTGCACTACACATGTGTCTGTCTATACTTGCCAATGATATATCCACTGCGAAAATTAGCTTTAGCTACAGGCAAGGACTCGATGAACCTACGAATATCGGATCGAAGGCAGCAATAGGAACCTGACTCATATGACCTCCGTGTAAATCCTCCCCCGGATAAGGCAAGCCGCCAATCATGAGGTGGTACTTATTGTGAAGACCTTCGAGAGATCCTTTGCCCCTTCCACCGGTCTGCGCAACGGTAGCAAACGTTTCGTAATCATCATACCCCGAATCCTTCATCATGTGCAAGACCAACCGATTTGTATCCATGCGGAGCTCATTCATGATTTGGTTAAGTCGTTCCGTACCGTGGCTAAGCTTTTCATGACCTTTTCTTGGATTCTTGGGATAGCGTATCGTTTGCTCGCGAGGCAATTTGTATTGCAATTCGACTCTTCTCTGTTCTTTCAGTCCTTCCGGGGGATCTGATACGCTGCCATCCTCGTTACCTATTGGCTCCTCGATGATGCTCTTGAAAAGCAGGTCCCATTCTGCATCCGCGATTTTGAATTTCGAGAATGCAAAGGAACTCAGTGGGTTATGATCTAGCTGCTCAAGCCTGTTATGTGGAGGCTTCCGTACCATGATGTTGACCTCGGAGAGAATTCTAGGGACCGAATAGTCAAACGGGAAAGATGTCATTCCCCCCTGCACGACACCCGGGAAAAAGACCTCCTTCTCCTCTCGAGGACGGTGGAAGTCCCAATAAGGAATTCGGAAGAGCTGGGCTGCATCCAAGTAAGCAGTTCTGTGCGGTTCATCAAATTTCCCGGCGATATCAATCATCTGAAGGTACAGAGTTTGCTGCAATCTTTAGTAGCACAACGAGAATAAGACATTTAGATCCTACCTCCATAACAGCTAGGTAAGGACGATGCCATGTGGGAAACTGCGGAGAACCGTGGGCGCAATAACCTCCGCCATTGGGGATATTGTATTTGTAGCCTACACCGTCCCATAAGGCTTGTGGAAGACCGTGAATACCTAAAAGGCTGTGTAGGTATCTCATCTTATCACTGCTTACTCTGATGATTTAGACTTACCAGCAATCTGAAAATAGCTCATCTTCACATTTGTGCTGTCGGGGTCGTTTTGAATCTTGTCCAGTGCAAGCAGAAACAAGTTGAATGTTTCGGGATGTTTCAGAAGCAAGACATCAATGTCTAAGCGCTCTTTGATTCCAGAGACACCTTTCAAACCAAGCAGAATCCCCTCGTTATGGGCTTTTCGAAGCTCATCCAATGCTTTTGAATCTGGGGGAGCCATTTTCAGGAGGTCGTTTTCCAGTGATGTTGTCTAATTGTGTTGAGAGAGTGGTTTGCGACCTTGGTCTCTGAAACATCGATTTCTGGATGGCCGGTGGAAGAGACTGTATATATGTCTGGACACGGGGTGACAGGAAAAATTCTAGACCTTGCAGATTGCAGAAAAAAGTTGGATAGCCAATCCGTGGCTGGCTGAGGGTGACATCGGAAAGATGTTCGATGGCTGATACGTGGCTGGCTGAAAGTGATGTGAAAAACAGGTTTTGCAAAGATGCAGAGGCTTTGTGGAGTGCTTTCCATTTCGGGTCAATGCTAGATCTAGACTGACTTCGAACTCACTGAGGAACGTGACGACGGCGATGCACTCCTGCTCGATCGAATCACTGTCACAATTTATGCTCACCATGTGATGAGTGACAGCTTCCCCGTAATCTTGGGCACATTATGCTCGAAGCCTTCGCACAGATTCTTGACATTATGATACTTGGCAATCAGTAACAATGCGGTGAGACGAGAAAATATCGTGCAGCAACTAATGCAGGACTACGTTACGCGTTAGCGGGTCCTCGGACCTTTTGGCACACCCGACCGAGCCGACCCACTAAATCCGCACATGTTGTATCACACGGCTTCTCCATGGGCTTCCTATCGGGTTCGTGGATAGGGCGGCTACAGTACGATGAGGATGTGTTTCCCCCACGGACAGCGGTCGTATCCAGGGAAGTGGGGTATCCATCAGTGTGACGCAGCACATACATGAGAAGAATGAAGATTCGTGGCCTGGTCCAACCCCACTGCTACCATGCATCTTGAAGGCTCTCAGCTCGACTTCAGAACGGAGTGGCTTCTGACCTGGAGGTATGAGTGATTTGCTCTTCTCATCAAAGATTACTCCCGCACCCGACGAGCTTCTTAAAACCAAGCTACATGTATTTTATTTTCAGCAATCATTATTCTGCCACTTGATGTTGTATTTGAAACCAACAGATTTTTCCAAGCCCCGCATTAACTCCTTGAACATGGAGAAAAAGGAGGGGATAAATCACGTTGTTACGTGGGCCTCCTGCCCCTCTTAGTTACCCCACGAATCAGGAAGGCTCTATTCTTGTATGCAAGGCTGAGAGTGTGAGCAGGAAACTGTTTCTCGTATCGATGCCACCTACTTCCTACAAATAATCTGCACTAAGGAAAATCCCCTAAAGCAACTTGTTTCATGAAGCTATGGCCGATTCCGTGGAGCCGTGGGTTGTTGACACTTAATCCAAATCCTGACAAGCCCATAAATCACCGTTGATCAGAGTTGACAGCGGTTGAAACAATTACTTTCCATATCCGGACGACACCGACTGTTTGATTTAGATCTGAAAATAGACCAATTGTTCTATCTGTTGTTTGTTGTATAGGTAAGCCACTGTCAGTTAGGCCAAGGTTTCAGAACTCAGCCTGAAGGAGCAGCCTTGGCACGCTAATTCCATTATAGGGCTGACTTTATGTAGAGCCCTGATCTAAACCTAATAATCCGACTGTCGGTGGAACAATGATTTTATACACCGTTGCTAATCCTGATAATGATCGATATCCTGCAATGAAGAGACTCATCTCTCCGCAAGAAGCTCTACAAAGTGTCTTATCACCTAACGAGAAGCTTCGTTACCACCCGATAAGTCGTCCCAACGAGACACGACTTGTCAAAATCTTTCCGGGATCACGAATCTCACCTGTCAAATGCGAGTTGCAACCAGTTGTCTTGGGTTCAGACACCCCGAGATATGTTGCCCTCTCTTACTGTTGGGGCAATGCCACTCACAAGACATGGGTCAACTGCAACGGACAGAGACTCGTGCTGACGAAGGATCTGTTGAACGCTATTCGAAGGCTTCGTCGCAAAGATGAGACTATGATATTATGGATTGATCAGATCTGTATCAACCAGGAGGATCTTGGAGAGCGTAGTAGCCAGGTCAGGCTAATGCGGAAAATCTACGAGAGTGCTGCAAATGTCTTTATTTGGCTTGGAGATGAGGGCGATGAGAGTAGCATGGCCATCGACCTCATACCTCGGCTATCCAAGACTTCCGAGGCAGATATGCATTCATGCACTGCAAAAGAGTGGCGAGCTTTGCAAGCCCTGCTGTCTCGGCCTTGGTTCGGTCGGATGTGGGTACTACAAGAACTTGGGGTAGCTTCATCAGCAGCTGTCGTGTGTGGGAGTCGAAGCATTTCTTGGCAAGCTATCTCCGATTTCCTCAATCACATGCAGAGGACAGGACTTTGGTTTGCCGTTTTCGGAAGTTCTGGTTTCAGTTCGTCGCTCCCGGCCTATTGGCGCCTTGGAAGCTTACAGGGGATTCGGGAGGAAGCTTCTAATAATGGAACAATTTGTTCATTGAAAGCTCTCTGCGCGTCGAGAAACTTCGATGCTACAGATCCTCGCGACAAAATCTACGCATTGATTGGACTTTGCAAGTGTGTTGGCCACTTTATCCAGCCGGACTACTCCAAGATTATCCTTGACGTCTACCGAGAAACAGCTCTTGCCATCTTATTTCCGCAGACCTCGGACTCTAGTGCTGATACTTCCCTCGCGTTTCACGAACATCCCGTGATGGAGTTGCTCTCGGCAGCTGAACGCTCAGAGAACCGATACGCTCTACCGTCTTGGGTACCTGACTGGAGAGCGTGCACCTATCTCAGCCTGTGGGAAAGTAGCTCTAGAAACGGCTACAAGGCAGCTGGCACGTCGAAGTCTAGTATCACGTTGACCGACGACCCAAACAAGATATCTCTAGCAGCCAAAATTGGAGACGCCGCCCACCTCGTCAGTAACATTGCTCCGGCAGCAGACGATACCTCTTATGCATATCAAAAAAGTGAATCTCAGAGGTGGGGCCAGTATCTCTTCAACAAAGTTCCTCAGAGCGGTTGGATTCACGAATCGGCTTCCATGGCAGTGAGTTGCCAACGCTATCGAGACGATGCCTCCCGAGACGCAGCCTTTGGATTAACCTTGGTCGCCAACAGCGCTGTAGATATTGAAGCTTTCTGCCGCGACGGTCAACAAAATCATAAGAACACTGAGCATACACTGCACTGCTATTGGCATTTTCGGCAATTCTTATCCAAATTGTGTCCCAATGGAGTAGTGAACGGCGCGGACATCCCGCGACTCTGTCTTATTCTCGGTCCACACATGGAAAACTATGACCTTTTCAGAAAGGCATATATGGCCAAATCTCAGGGCCGGCGATTCTTCACTACCTTGGGTGGATATATGGGTATCGGTCCACCAGGCATGCGACCGGGTGACTTGATCTGCGTCCTTCTGGGCGGAAACGTTCCATGGGTAGTGAGACAAGAGGGTCATGAGTATATACTGATTGGAGAGTGTTACGTGCATGGGATCATGAATGGTGAATACATGGAGACAGAACACCTACCTGTACAGAATCTTATGGTCAAATGAGAGAATTCGAATTCTTCTGACGCTGAGTGTGGCTGTCAGCTTACGACTTGCGTTGCAACGACGTAATCGATCTTGTGGATTTTGTTTTTACCTACAAGTGGAAACGCTCGTCTGCTTGAGAGGATCAACTACAGTAACGCTATGAGTTGATCCCGCGCCTTCCCCAACGGCGTCTTCACACCCTCTCCCACTCCCCCAGAGCATTCCACCCCCTCCCCGCCCACCCCAGAACTCTTCCTCACTCCCTCCCCCGGCCAGGACACGGTCAACTTCGCGGTCTATAAGAACCGCAAGCCTCTCTCTACAGCTTGCAGCCGCTCTTTACATTTCTCCAGATAACGCCCCGGAGAGGGCTACTTGCCACTCAAAAGCAGCGGCTGCACATAGGTCCGACAGAGTCGGCCTTTCTCTCTCCTTTCGGACGGTATCTACCGCCCAGAGCACTGGCCCAACCAAACCAAACCAAATTGCCACAATCGAGCCAATTACAGTCCACGATACTCCCGTCAATTTCATCTTCAGGGGCTTCTCGATCTCCGACTTCCAGCTCTCAGCCACGGTCCGAACCTCCAAAGTAGGAACGGGGCCGGTAATGAGGCTGCCAGTAGGGCCGGAGTGGATGACCAAGGAGACGTTCCAGGGGACGACGAAGCCGAGGGTCCTGAAGAAGCCTGGGGTTATTGGTCCTATGAGTAAGCCTATGATTCAAGGGGATGCTAGCTACCTAGTGGACTGATTGGATTCTATTCACACATTGATATGATGATGGCCGATTATTTGTTAGGTTGGCGACCCGAAAAAGACCTAATGAAAATCTGACGTACATCTCTATTCTCCGTCGAAGTTTCAAGATGCTCCGAAGTATGTACGGAAATAGATAGAAAGTCATATCGACCTCTTCTTAATTAATGCTTTAACATCTAATCCAATTAGAAAACAAGTCGGCATTCCCTAGTCTAGTACCTTTTCATCCCATCAATCCCATCAGCACCGCATCAGAATCTCCACTAGCTTCTCTAGCAACAGACCACTAGCAGTCATCTCATCCGTCGCCATCTCCTGAGTCCGCCGTTCACCACTTAACAGATCCAACTTCAAATACCGTCGAACCTACGTTCGCAATATCACTTTTCCCCATCTCAGCCTCTAACCACCCACAAAATACAAGCTCCTACGCACTACGCTGGCTGCACCAGCATCTTCTTCTACAGCGGCGAAGTCATGAAGGTACAAGGCGTGCAGAACTAGTCTTGATGATAGCCTAGAAAACGACCAATCAAAAAGACATCATTCACAAAGCACAGGCCGGACGCTTTCAAAAGACCCACTAGAGACGAACAAGCAACAGGATGGCGAATTCGTTGAGAACGCCAGGATGAGGTGACGAAGGTGGATTATGTATATCAATGTATATCCAAGCGTCGTCTTTGTCTCTTTTGCGGGTGGGCGCGAGCGGGAGGAGAGGAGAGGGGGAGGGCTTCGGCAGGAAGAATGCGGAAGTTTCGCATGTATTCGTCTTCTCTCGCTCTCAAAGAAATAAAATCCAGATCCATCACTCTGAACCCGAACATCGCTCCTCTTCCTCACTGCCTCCATCCACAACGCCACTCCTTCCCCCTTTCCTCTCATCTCACACCTACGGCTCCCATTCAAACGGTATATCTATCAAGCTAACTTTTGGCATTTCTTCCTCTGTCATCACGGCTCCTTTTGCTAACAGCATCTTCGCCACGTTGTCATGGCCACGCCTTGATGCAAGCTGCAACGCACTACCTTTACACCACCCACTCCGAGCGTCAACATCAGCTCCTCTATCAAGCAACATCTTTACCGCGTTCTCATGGCCAAAGTATGATGCAACCTGCAACGCACTGCCGCAAGAACTCGAACCCGGAAAATTGACATCAGCTCCTCTATCAAGCAACATCTTCACCACGTTCTCATGGCCACACCCTGATGCAAGCTGCAACGCACTACCCTTAGACCACCCACTCCGAGCATCAACATCAGCTCCTCTATCAAGCAACGTCTTTATCACATTCTCATGGCCAAAGTATGATGCAACCTGCAACGCACTGCCGTAAGAACTCGAACCCGGAAAATTAACATCAGCCCCAACATCAAGTAGCATCTTTACTATATTCTCATGACCCTCCCCCGACGCAATTTGCAAAGCACTGCCCTGGCTAACAGCCTGAGTCTCAAGATCAGCGCCATTGTCTAGCAACATCTTCACGATGTCCTCATGGCCATCGCTTGATGCAAGCTGCAACGCAGTTCCCCGAGACTTCTCACTCCAAGCATTAACATCAGCCCCATTATCAAGCAACATCTTCACCACACCCTCATAGCCACACCATGACGCAAGCTGCAACGCGCTTTCCAAATGTTCGGTCATAGTGCTAACATCAGCTCCTCTATCAAGTAACATCTTCACCACACCCTCATGGCCCTTCCGTGATGCAAGCTGTAACGCACTTCCAAGAGACCTCTCACTCCGAGCATTAACAACAGCCCCTCTATCAAGTAGTATGTTCACCACGCTCTCATATCCGTAATCTGATGCAGCCTGTAATGCACTGCTTTCGTTTACGCCCAAAGCATTGACATCAGCACCTTTATCGAGTAGCATCTTTACCGCTTCTCCTTGTTCAGGCCAATTGCTACATGCTGCAATCAGTGCAGTACCAGACTCTCCACCCAGAGCATTGACATCGGCTCCATTTTCAATCAAAATTTGTATGACACCCTTATTTCCTAAGTCAATTGCTGCTTGAAGTGGGTTGCCTGATTTCCCCCCTGGGGCATTAACATCCATATCCCGCTTTAACAAGATCTTTACAAGCTCGAATAACCCAATTTTTGATGCATAGTACAGTGGAGATGCTAGGTCATCTGATACTTTACTCAGTCCCTTGAAATGATAGTTATCAGGATCGGCAATCCGGATCCAATTCAACAAGCCTTTCCCATCTGACATCAATAGTTCCATACTCAAGAGAGTGGTGCTTTCGATCGGTCCTTTCTCGGCGTGTTGGGCATGGTCTGGCCAGTAACGTGCCGCATAACGAGCAAGTGGAGATTGTTTAAGGGTCTCAGATGTCAAAGAACCCGGCTCATCAAACTGCAGAATATATGCAATGCAGTCTTCTGCTAAGACCCCGTGTGAATTGATTTCTCGGATGCTGTAGTGTGCAGCCATTCCGTGCTGAATTCTGTCCGAGACTAGATACTCTTTCACGGAGAAGTGTGCCAGTCTGACATAGGTTATAGAGCGTTCTGAGCCAACAGTCGCAGTCACAGGGTCGGTATCCGAGCCCTGTAAGTCCTCACTTAACTCGCTGTCGTCCTCACTCAGCTCATACTCGCTGTCGTCCTCACTCAACTCACTGTCATTGTAGACCTTTGCTGTTAAAGTGACAAGACTCGAACATATCGTCATTATATCTCTTGGTTCAGGAAATCGTCTTTCTGGATCAAAACGAGGGGTCTCGTTGACGTCGATTGCAAAGGTCTCTGCAAGTTCTTCAAGCTTCAATGGCCGAGCAGAAAAGGTCAACCATTGCAGGATCTTCAGAATTTGCTGATGGTAGTGATTGTAATCTCTGTCAATGTCACAAAGTATGCGCCCGTAGGTGTCGTCTAAATCCTTCGGAAGTGATGCTAGAGCTTGGCGAAGGTGAGGGAGATCAAAACAACCTCCCAATGAATCCAGCTGACATGTGACCCACCGAAACCTTCAACTCGTATTAGTATGAGTTGATTACAGTCAATTGTTTGTCTCACATTCCATGCGCTTTCATCATAAGTGTGTCCTCGATCTCCCGCTGCACCTCGGGAAATTTCTGCCACCTTTTCAATTTACGGTCAACCTGGAGCCGGTCGTGTACATAGGTACGTATATCAGCATTGACAAGGTTGCTTTGGATGCTGATCCGAGTCTGTGTATCAGTCAATGGTGTCAAAGCATCCTCGATGTCCTGCTCCCTTCGACTAGTAGCTAGCACATGCAGATTCACATCTTCCCACAACAGGATTTGTTCAAGGTATTCGAGAAGCTCGTCTCGATCTACGCACTCGTCGAGAGCATCAAATATGATGTAGATATCTCCGAAGGAGGTCACCATTTGACGTAATGTGCTCAGTAGCATCTCCCCCGTCGGTTGCCGATTGCCGTCACGACATGACCCGTAAAGATCCTGGAGGACCGAAATTGCACTACACTTGGAGAGCTGGCAAATCAAAGAGCGTATCATTTTCTCGTGTCGCTGTTTTTCGGCGTCATTGAAGTCGAAATAGAAGAACAGCACGGCCGAGTTGGGCTTCGAATGGTGTTGATCGAGGACATTCTGTAGTATGGTGGAGCAGAGAATCGTCTTGCCACAGCCAGGTATTCCGTGCAGCCAAAGGAACGAACCTCGTGTAGCTTTCCAATCAGCATATGTAGTGCTGCGGATGAACCACGAGCCGGTGTTTGGGTTGCGGTCTTTGATTGCTTTGTTGTAGTTTGTTGATGGATCTGGCCCGTTAAGCCATGCAATGATCTTCCGATGCTCGCTACCTGTATCTCGTCAGTCTATGATGCGAGAATATACATATATAGTATGACACAGTCGACTGGAGCAAAGATCTCGAAACTATACGATGTGAATATTGAAGCCCGAAAAAATTGCCGAAGAATAGCTCTTCTAATCAAATTGAAAGCACCATGACGGACCCATCTGTATCCTACCGACTCCTCTGGAAACCTCCTCGACTTCATCGCGCACAAGGGCCACGTCATCTTTGATGGCTTTGGAGAGTTTTCTGCAGAAGAAGTCTTAGCCTTGAATGGTTGAAGATCCAACAAAAATCAGACTTGTAGGTGTTGCGTCACCCCCGTGGGTCGTGATACTCCACAGCCAATCCATTATCTCCATTGAATATAACGGACGTCCATAGATATTCATGATGTTGACCGGGCTATAACACCCATCTCATGGGCAATTTTTCGGTGAGAATTCCATCAAACTCAAGGAAATCCATGGACATTCACAGTCCACGGGGGTGACGCAACATAGGAACCAGAATATCTCACATATGATCATTCTGCCGCGCCAAATTCAACAGTGCTTTCTGTCGTTCAACGCTGGCTAGAATATCCTTGATCTCTTCCTTTCGAAACGGCCAAACGAGAGCCTTGCCCAATTTCCTCAACGGTGTAGCCGACGGGGCAAGCTTAGACGACAAGCGCTCGAGCGCTTTACGAAATTGGTCCAGCGGTCCTTCCGGAACGTTGAGGGATCGTAATGTAGAAGACCACTGATCATCCTGCTTAGCTTGGTCCGCTTGATCCTGGAGGATGAAGAGAATGCTATTGACGCTGGCTAGCTCCGAGAGAATCCTGCCACGGTCTTCGGGAGCCCCCTTGACATCATTGAGGTATTGTATAACAGTTGAGCTGAGTTGCAGTAATGCAATTATGCTAGCAGAAATGCTGAGTGGATCCATTCTGATAGATTGGATGAAATCATATAATTATATGGTCACAAACGGAACGTAGAGAAGAAGAGGGAGCAGCAAAAGTCGGCAAGGCTGAGAGCGGCTAGAGATGATATTGGTTGGGTGCTACACTCAGCTGTTGTCATCGTGCAGCGTCCGCCGTATCAGGTGTGCAAGGAAGTCTACAGTCCTGGGGTGTGTACGGAGTAAGAATTAATGATCTATCTAGCTGGCAAAGTATGTCAGAAGCTAGCCCTAGCCCTAAGTCTGTTTATTGTATGTGGAAGAATACTCGTAACAAGAAAAATGCGTATGTATTATATTACCTCCAGAGGTCGTAAATAATTATAGATAAGATATCTATCTATAGAAAGAATACTTTCTAATAGTACTATTGTATTCACCTTATTTGTATTGATTAAATACTTATTAATTATTTAATTTGAGTGAAAAATTGGGTAGCTGAGATGTGGAGGAATTAACGGCAGCGACTAGTGGCTTCGCGGGTGCAGTTGCAACGACTTAGGGGATAGCCTTGTGGGAGCCTGGCAGCCTGGGAAGCTGACTCTACGGCCTATGGCCCTCCATTCCCAATGTGGAAGGTGGGGTTGGAGATCAGAAGTAGCTGCAGCCTGGTCACCTGAATTCTTGTCTGATCATGTTTGAATTATAGGAGACCACGAAGCAAGAGCGGCGGAGCTGCTCATTTTACGCGACCTGTTCCTGCTGGTAAGGGATTTGATATACAGAGCCGGTACGAGACCTGCGGTAATGGATCCAGCATCTGCTTTCGCCCTTGCTTGCGGGGTCATCCAGGTCGTTCAGGCTAGCTTTGGACTCCTCTCGCTGGCCAAGCAGCTTTATCGGAAAGGATCTGTTGACTCAGTCGAGCAACTGAAAAGCCAGATTTCGCAATTTGAGAATGTATTATCGACTATGAATACGAAACGAGAGTCCCAGCCAGTGGACAGCGCTGACCGACAAGACTTTGATGACCTTGGAGCGCTCGCAAAAAATTGCAACGATACTGCTCAAGAATTAATAAACGAGCTCCATCAATTACACGTGTCGGAACCGCATAAAATTATTCAAGCACTCGCGGTATCTGCTAAAACCGTCGCCAAATCTAACAAAATCCAGAAATTGAAGGAGGAAATGAAAGGCTACCAGGAAATATTGAACACGCGTATCCTTGTGGCTTTATGGTAAGATTGCCTGGCCATTGCTGAAATTATCAGTTGCAGTGATCTCAAGTGCTTACAATCAGATTGAAGGACAAAATTACATCATCTGAGCATAGAGCAACGAGAGGGTCTCAAAATTTCAGATAGCTCGCTACAGGCCGTAGCAAATACCTTCTTCCAGCGTGGCCAATCTTCTGAAAGTCTTCAGGCTCTCCTTAGCGAGAGTCATTCAAACATGGATCAAATTCTCCGGCAACAGGAGAGGGAAAGACTTGAGCAGCGTTTCCTCGAGAGCCTAAAATTTCCTGATCTCATCCATGGGCAGAAAAGAATTGTCGATGCGCACAAAGAAACCTATCAATGGATCTTCGATGCATCAGGACAGAAACTTGGAAAATGGTCAAACTTCGTCGAGTGGCTTCAATATGGCCATGGTACGTATTGGATCAATGGCAAAGCTGGGTCAGGGAAGAGCACCTTGATGAATTTTGTTTGGCAAAATCAACAGACACTCGATCACCTGAGAGCATGGGCCGGGACAAAAAGCCTTTTGACGCCCTTGTTCTTTTTCTCAGTAACAGGTACCCAACTACAGCAATCTGTTGAAGGCCTGCTACGATCTTTGATTTGCCAAATTCTTGAGAAGTACAGACAATTCATTCCCAACATTTCCCAAGAGGCTTCGACTGGCCCTACAAGTGCTCAAACCTTTCCCATGTGGACAGAAGGAAGATTGCGCCGCTGTTTCCAAACATTGATCAAGGCAATCACCCCTGCCCTCCGAGTTTGTATATTTATCGATGGATTAGACGAATGTAGCGGAGATCACAGAGAGCTTCTCGGACTCGTATCCCAATTCGCAGATAATCAGGATGTTAAAGTCTGCTTCTCTAGCCGACCGGAAAGGTCGTTTGAGGAATTTCTACCATCTTGCTCGCTCAAGCTACAGGATTTGACCAAAGAGGACATGCAGGTATACGTCAAGACAAAAATAGACGAAATTCCGCAAATTCAATCGCTCTCCTCCGACAAGGTAAGCTGGAAAGACGAAATGCGACGGCTGATTGTGGAAAGAGCGCAAGGAGTGTTTTTATGGGTGGAGCTAGTCACCAAATCCCAAATCAATGGAATCAGAAATTATGATGACCTGGCGACTTTAGAGAGAAAGTTGTCTTCTCTGCCGGGAGAGGTAGAGGAGCTCTACTCGCGCATGCTTGCGAAAATGAACGGATATGAATCGGAAGCTGCACGATACTTACAATTGGCTCATCAACTCGCAAACAAAATTCAAAATCCAATCGTGGATTCTCATGTTCTGAATTTTGCGATTGCAAGATTCGGGCTCACGGATTCGTTACGGTTGTCATCCAAATTGAATCGCCGAAATGTGGTTTCAAGATGTGTTGAGGTCAGCGAGAGAATTCCAATCACGTGCGGGGGTTTCTTGGAACTTTATGACAACGAGCAGCAAGGCACTCAGCATGAAGAAGCTAACGAAAATGACCTTTGGCTTGCTTGGGAGCCTCTAGAAATCCGATCAACCAGCCCTGGCGTCGACTGGTGTCGTAAGAGTGTTCGCTTCCTTCATCGTACTGCGAGAGATTTTTTCGAGACAGAAGCAAAGGGAGGCGAATTCCTGAAACGTCACGCAAAATTTCCTGAGACTGGAAACCTTTTGAGGTCAGCACTCTACATAGTTCGTATGAAACTTTGCAATCTTCGGGAGCAACGCGCAATCGAGGAATATATGCTTTATCATATCTCATGTTTGATGGAAATAGCCTGTTATGCAGGTCCCTCAACTAGCAGTCAAATCAGCCAGTCAGTGGACTTACTCGAATATTTCGACGGTATTGCAAATAAGCTTTATCGGGACGATTCAAGATTTACTGGTTCTCAGCACTGGTCTCAACGTTGGCTATTACCGTATCTCAAGAGGAGAAAAGATGTTTTTGTGAGAGATCTCAGGCAATTTGAAGCTGTCTTTCCTTGTAGATATGCTCCAACAGACCTGAGAAGCTCAGCAGCGTTTTGGAAAATAGGCTGGTATCTACATGGAAGCTCTGAGACAAAGCCCATGGATGCCGAGAAAGCCACCCAACTGGCAATATGTACAGCCACTCACTGTGGTGGTATGAAGCCTACCTCCCATGTGAATCTTTGGTTTCTCCAATGGGCAATCCATAGATTCGCAGCTGTTGAGATCCTGATGAGCCTTGTCCGTCAAGGGGCGAATCCAAACAAGGGGATTTTCACTTCGATTTGGGAGGAAGTCCTACGCTTTCTATACGGAATGAGATTAGAATTTTTTTCAGTGGAGGACGTTGTCACAGATGAATCTATTGCCAAAATCTTCCAGTGCTTTTCAGAGGCCGGGGCGCATCCGGATCGAACGTTGTCCTTTCACCTCGATGGGTTTCAACTCATTGATAGATCCCTAAGTGTTTGCTTTGACCTTGACGCTTCGTCTTTACCGATCATCCCGATTCGCAAGGAGAATCATGTGGATTCTAGCAAGAATGCAGAGACATCAGATTTCAGACCTTTACGCCCCTCAAAAAGGCCGGTCCGACTTTCCTTTGGGATAATGACGGAAGACGTCGACCGGATATCGACATCAGAGGCGATTAGCAACTATGTTATTGATGGAGACGGACGCGAAGAAAATGAAAAAGAATGCCTTCGCTCGAGAGGAATAGAGAGCGAAAACGAGAGCGAAATTCAGGGCAAATCGACAGAAGATCCAAGTTTCCATGAGACTCATGTAACAATAGATCCGCGATGGGGTGAACGGATAGTGTGGAACACAAAGGTGATGACAGAAACGCAGGCGAGGGAATTATACCAACTTCTCAGAGAAAAGCTTGACGCGACCAAACGACCTAAACTATCTGGTCGCACACGACTCGAACTAAGTAGGCCGCTTCTGAGTTGGCTTCATGAAACGCACAGAAGTTGCTTTCCTGAGGATTATAAGCCTGAGCATTGGGAGCCCATTCTAGGCTCTTACGGTGGCAGTGGCGTGGAAGATACTGATGATAGTGACTACGACGATTGAAGAATTCCACCGTTCGAGAAATGAGCACGAGTTGACAGTCTCGTATTCTGTGATAGATACTTACGAACTGGAGAGACACCTAAACGAGAGCGACAATTATGGGCTCATCGAACAGCTCGGGACTAGCTCTGACTGATGCAGCAAAGTGGAACGTTCGGATCTATGAAAGTGTTGATTGGATGTGCGCACTTTGGTAGTTCGACAAGACGTTTGAGTGTTATTGGAATAGCAAGTACGATCACTCAAATTTAGGTTCTCGGACAAAAGAGACTCCGAGGCTATGTTGGTTGATACTGAAGCCGCATATGACTGTGGCAATTACATAAAGCACAAACAATGCCAACCACATCGAATTCATTGGGAGCAAGTATTGCCCATGACAAGGTGCAAGCCTTCCCCAAAATCCCGCCGGCAGACTCTCCTTTTTTGACAAGTAAGATCATGACAGCTTTGAACGTGCAGATTCTGATCTCATGAAGTCTTACAGAACAGTATCTCCTCGCATCGGAGTGAACCGCCCCCGAGAGCTATACAGGTAATTCGGGGATTTTTGAGCAATCAAGTTGGAGAAGACTGTGATTATTTGAACTTTGATCAACACATCGGTTCATTCCGATGCGAGGTGGTAATGCATACTTAGCGTTCTAGATATACAGCTCGAGGTCTGTATAAATTTGCCGGATGCTGATGCCGATTCCCTCAACGGGAGCCTGAGAAAGCAGTCTTCCTCGTCTTGCCCAGATATTGAGACCCAGAGGAACTTGATGCTAAACCTACAAGCGTATGGAGGGCTGCACCTCAGCAGACATGGGACTCAGCAGTCTTCTATAAAATTTTGTCAGATCTATAGACGAGACCTTTGACCCATAGATTACCACCAGTAATGTGCAACACAGCATCCGCGATAGCACCGGGCAATTCGACGCTCTCCGCCCACCTTCCCAATATTGATTGAAAAATGAGGAGAGAAAAAAACCAACCGATTCGTGACAATTGGCCTTCGGAATCGTTCGCCAGAAACGTTATACAGTCGAGCGCCGTCATATTTCGCAACCTGGAGATACCGTGGACATTGACGAGGCGAAAGGAATTTTTTCATTAACGTTTCAAGATACAATATATAATATACCTCCGACCTCACACGGATACAAAAAGTCATCATTACAACTTCACTCTCAAAAAGATTCTCCAATCAATAAGGTGGTCTTCCCACTCCATTTCCGATCCTCCTCCTCTCACCCACCGAAACCGCATCAATGCTCCCCAACAGCGCAGTCACATCCACCCCCCTCTTCCTCCCCACACTTGCGTGCTTCGACTGCTTGACTTCATTTGGCATGGGTTCAGCGTGTTGGTGCTGTTGCTGTGGCTGCACGGGAGGATTCCCAGTGCTGAGCGGCCTATTGGGGAAGGCCGTGACATTCGCCGGCAATGGCGGCACGGGGGGCACTTCATCCTCTACAAAACTCTCGCCTGAAAGGCGTGGATGGACAATCTCACCCCTCAGGGCTGCAGCATTGGCGGTTGGATCCTCGCCGGAGCTGGACGTGGACGGACGGCGTAGGGAGCGAGGAGTCGAAGGCTTGCCTGGGGACGTCTCCCCAGACTGCGGTCGAGAGCGAGGGTGGGTAACCCAGCTGGTGCGGGAGTGGGTGCTTGAGGCTGCGTGATTGGCAACAGGTGCAGGCGGGTGGCTCGGAGTGGTCTCTGCGAGTGGATTCGCAGCGGGTGGGGAAAGAGGTTGGGAGAGGTCGCCTTCGGAGGCAGACTCAAAGCCCTCGGCGCTGACGACAGATTCAGAGCTAGAGGATATACTTCTTTGGTTCTGGTTTTCCGTGGGGTGAAAGTCGTGCCGAGCAGTGCTCTGACGGAGTGGACTTGCGCCCCGAATATCAAGAGTGCCGCCAGCGAGAACGCGCTTGAGGTCATCGACACGAAGAGTATTGTTCTGATCTGAGCTGCTGACCGGGGTTGGAGAGCCGGTATCGTGTGCACTGGAGCGGCGATGTTGGTTTTGAAAAGCGAAGTTCAAGGCGTGTGGTTGTGAGGTGATGTCGTTCTCATTGGGGGGAGAACGAGTGTGAATAGGACTGCGGTCCCCATTCGGTGAGATGCCTCTGGAGCTTTGGCCATTGACACCAAGGTATTTGGATAGGTTCGTCCCATTCCTGGAGTTGAGAGATATCGTGCGTGTTGATTCCTTTTCGACACTGGCAATGCAAAGCTCCTTGGACCAATCTGAAAGCATGACATCTAATATTCTGGGAGGTAATTCATGGGTATTCCCGTTCAAAGAAGTTGACATAGGACCTTGAGAGGTGAGTGGTGGCAGACTGAAAACTCGCCCTGGTGAAGCTGGAGGACTGGTCGGAGGTGAAGCGATTGCGTTAGCATAGGAATCTGCGATTCGATCCACCATGGCAGGACGCGCGTCAAACGGCTTTAGCGACTCCGTAAGAAGCACAGGCAAGGAGAGTTTTTCCGATAGAGGACGCGACGCAGCTGTCATGATTTGCTCCAAAGGTAAAGGTGGTACTTGGATCGCATCTAGCCACAACCGATGTTGTTTCCGTCTTGAAATTTCTCTCTGGATGGCAAAGCCCACATTCGACGTGTCAAAGTCGAATTTCTCGCATAAGGTCCAGAAGTATCCGTGTACAAGACTACCAACATTCAGCTTCGCAGTGGGTGTCGATATCAGCTCGTCTACGTTGATGTCTTCTTGAAGTCGCATGATCATCGGCAGTCCGGTCTTGACTGCATTGACACCCAATTTCTCAACAAGTCTAAAGAGAAGGAGATGAATTAGTAACAGATCGGACCCGGATTCTGGTGCCTCAATAGCGTTGTCATATATAGCCAAGTGTAGCAATTGCAGGAAGCTTGATTTGGCTGGCTTGGCATTCTTTTCGCTCCTAGAGGCAGCAGAAACAGCTCTTCGTGTCATTGTATCTCGCCTGTTACTGTCAACGTCCGTCTTGGAGGTAGTCCTCAAGAGCTTGCGTTTGTCTTCTAGGACACGAAGATCGTTGGAACTCATTTCTAGCCGCAGCCATGTTAGAAGTGCATCAACGTAGGCTCTTCTGACCCTTCTGTCTTCATCCCGGAGAAGCCATTGTGTTCCCTCCCACACCTGCACTCCAACTCGATTTCGCCCAACTGCAGCACCGCCACTGACAGTACCCTTCATGTTGGCTACGATAAGGACTTCTTTGATAGCTTTAAGCGCTGTAACCCGTGCCGTGCCAAAGGAAAAAAACTCATCAGTGTCCGGGTTTTCTTGCAAACGCACAGAAGCCTGAATGGCTCTTGCAGCTGCCTGAGGATCTTCAATGGCCGCGGCCGCTGTAGCTATACCAGACATGGGAGAAGGCTTCAACCGAAGTAGGATGGCAGTGATCATATCTGATATCTGGTCTGAATAATAGACATGAGTTGCCAGATCACCAATGCATCTATGCAGTCTAGAAAGCAGCTCTTGCCGATTTGATGACGGCAATGACTCCTCGGTCTTCGTACCATTAGTTTCACCTTTGCCGGGTGATATTGGCCCATCGATCAGATCCTCTGTACCTTTGAAAAGATCAATAGCATCCGTCTGTTGATGATGCGGTAGGACATTCGATCCTTTGCCACCTAGCTGGAGGAGTAGAAGAATGTGCTGCACCAGGCCTAGCAGTACGTCCATCACACTCAGTCCGATCATATTAATGTTCGATCTAAGTAGCCATCCCACCAGAGAGACCAGCAGTAGTTGTTGTTCCATGTTCTCCTCGGCAATAGGACTTCTGACCAGCGTCTCCACCACTGTCACGAGTATGACAAATCGATCCTGGACTGGCGCCCATCTAGTGCACATCTCCATCAATGTAGTTGGCCAGCTCCCATGAGTGACTGATCTCGTGGTCTTGCTTGTCCCTGGCCGTCGCTGCGGTACCGTGCAAATGAACTTCAGCATCGCTCCAGTAGCTAGCCGTATCTGCATTCGATTGTTGGCCGTAAATATTTCCTTTAAGCTCCGTAAAGCCTGCAATCCCACCTCTTCTTCGGCGAGCATATCTGCATCGTCCGCGGTACCCATTAAAGCTCTGGAAGTAGGCCTCGAGTTTTCGTCATTAGTCTGGACCGTAGCGATGCTCATTCTCCTCCGATGGGCTTGTTTTTCGTCTGTGGTTTCCACTGCCTCGACCTTCCGCTGCAGCTCACGCAAGAACTCCTCATCACGTGAGTGTAAATTCTGCAGAATGACTGGCATTATGATGTTCATTTGTCTCCCTCCATCCGCGCCTACAGCCTCAGAAGATGTGATACTTTTCAACGCCCGCAGCCCAGCACTCCTCCATCTTATGGCTATAGGCGTTGTGAGTCCTCCTTTTGGTTGCACAGGCGTCTTGAGCGCTGCATAGCTAGCGTAGGTCTGTACAATCTCCTCGTACTGTCTAACGTGTTGTTGATCGGCGGCGAGTGTAGCGACATCATGGTGCTCACAGAAGGCTTCAAATGTTGGTACTGACTCCTCCACCAGAGATAGATCTTTCGAGCGTAGTACGGTACCGAGGATGCGGAGGATATATGGCGCATAGAGAGGAAGGTCTCGAGGAAGTTTTTCGATGAGCGCTTGAAGTATCTTGAGTGTGACCTGTACATTGCTGCTCCCAGCTCAGTCAGCCTCATTGTGTCCAATTTATAAGTTATGATGGATATGCTGGCATACCCTATTTTCCCCCTCGAGACGTCGCTGGCAGCCTTTCTTTCCAAGAAAGCCCCCACTTTTTGAAGCTTGCTCCTCCTCGTGCTTGCATAATAGAGCATGTAGCTCAGCTCGCTCGAGTTCGGCTTCACATCCAGCACATTTTTCTGAAATGCTGGGTAGCATTTGAGGATGAGGACTTGGTGCTTTGGGCGACATTTCTGTCGCACTGCGTGGGCCGCGAACATTTTGGAGATTTGTGGAGTCCGTGAGAGCTGCAGACAAGTGGGTACCTAGATTACCAATTAAGTATAAACAAATTGAGCATTATGTGCTTGTGCGTTCAACAGAAGATGAACAGCCAAGAAGATGAGATGTACAGAATCAAGCGTATTTGCATATCGATACAAAGGAGGTCATGGGCGTTGCTTGCTCTGCATCTTTTTTCTTCGCATTGAGCATGATGCAAGTTGCTGGGTTGTGCTGGGGTAGACTTCGGCCTGGGCTCACCAGCTGTCGGACACCGTACTCGTACTAATACCGCGACTCCGCTAATCCTTAATCGGGTAAGGCGTTATCTGATAAATCATTCAGAATTTTTTATCACGTTTCTTTTTCCTCCACCACTCTAGAATAATAGCACTCTCTCCTTTCCTTCTTTTTATACATCCCGAATACCATCAGCATTCCACCTCAGAGCCTAATACACTGTAGCGTGCTTGTCAAGTCTGTGTCTCTAAGATCTAGTCTCGGCCTTTGAAATATCCATTCTCCACCACGTGAAGAGACATCTTCCTACCCCTTTAAAGACTGGCCCCATGACTTGCACGTCCTGGGGTCCATTCATGCAAGGCTTAGTCAACAGATACACACTTGTGGCAGACACATCGCTTCTCAATGATGTGACACGCTCACAAGAACCACATCAGCCCGATATCATCATCCCGAAACCCTCCCAAGTCCTCCTCAAACCCTCCGCCTCATAGATTCCCCCTCCCTCTCCATCTATCTACTCATATCAGCTTCACCAAATCTCATCTCCCTCTCTACCCTGACCTTCCCTACCTCTTACCTCCCCCACCATAAAATCACAAAAAAAGCCCCATCATGTCCTACACAAAGCCCAAGCTTGTTGTCTTGAGCAGACAATTCGTACGTTGTTACATCTGTGGATCGGTTATATGCCAATAGTGGAAAATGGGTTCGAAATTGCTGGTCTAAATCTGCTATCTCCTCTGAAGATGTAGCCTCTCGAATCATTGCAGCCATGTCCGTGAGCGTCGCAATCGGAAGCTGCGGGAGCCCGTCGATGCAGGAATGTCATCCGCTTCTCGCTCGGCAATTTTCTCTGTTGTCGCTGTATGTGCTGTTGTGCTGGATTTGGAAGAAAGAGGCATCAAAAGGCAGAAACAGACATTATGAGAACTGCGATACTGCGGTCTTGTTGCTGCCAGAAGACCGGCCAGACAATATTATCTTTATGCTAGCTCCCAGTCTCATGCCTACGACTCTCATCATGGTTGTTAATACTATGACGCTTAGTACTTGGAGCTTCGTCCAGGCACGCTAGGATTTTCAGTGCTGCCTCATCAGGCATGGCAGCGAACGATCTGAGCTGTCTGATAAGCTCGGACAAGTCGATCGACGGTGGTTCAAATGTTGGATGCTTGAAGAACAACAACAGATTTTTCCCAAACTGTTTAGTGATTCGTACCGCATCTTTGTCTACCACCAAAGAGCTGAGTGAAGAATAGGAGCCCAATTCGATGGCCTTAAAGAGCCACTGCGTCTTTGCGACCACATTCCACGGTCTTTGTACTCCAGATCCAATGACCCCCGCGTATAGTGTAGCTATGTACAACGCTACCTTAGAATCCCTCGTTTCTCTAGATGCGACGCGATACTCGGATGTGAGTCTTGATACTACCCCTGGTGGGAGAGGTAACTGGCTGACTGTTCGAACCTGCGAGCTTGAGTAAATCAAGGCTGAATGGAATCGTGGTGGAACCTACCCTTGGATCCTCTGGGTCGCTAGTCAAGGTCTTCTGTATAGTTTCTTCGTCGACTTCTTGTATGCTGTGGAGTTCAGCTCGCTAGCCATATCAAAATGTTGTTGTCCATACTTGTCTTCGTGAAAGATCTTACGCAGCTCTCGGCAAAGGGTCGCTATGGGGGGACGGTCACTGGGATCGACCCTAACGATCTGCGAGACCAAGGTGACAAGCTGCGCATAGACTGTATCGGCTGCGGCATCGTCAGTGATATCATGTAAGCGACCATCGACTCTGCTCCTCGCGAGCTGTTGCAAAGTCCTAGTCTGATCATGCTGCATTGCGAATTGTTGATCTTGGGGGAACGGCGTGTGTTGGTACGATCCAGAGATAAGATGATTGACAAGCAGGCCAAAAGTGTATACATCTCGCGCCGAGCCGTTCATATGAGCCTTGTGGAATGGACTTCTAGGATGGCACTCTGGAGCCCAAAAACTTCTCGTGCCTGGAATGAACTCGCTCGCTGATTCAGTACCACAAGTGCCCAAGTCTGCAACCTTCGCGCGGACAGAGCCTTGGTCTTGAAACAGGAGGATATTCTTAGGGTGGATGTCGCCATGTACAAGACGGTAGGCATGAAGAGCGCAAATGCCATCTGCGATGTCCAGAACCATGCGAAGGGTATCTAGCTTTGGGATTGCGTTTTCAGTTCGGAGGTATCTTTCCTGGTCTGTGAAGGCCAATTCTTGTACGATACATGGACTGGTTCCACCCTGCTGAGAATCTTCTATAAAGGGGACACCAAGGAGTCTGGGAAGGTTAGGATGCATCGATAGGCTCGCATGAGCCAGAATGCGTATCTCTTGAATGATACCTGACAGTGCCCGATGATGTGCCTCCTTCTCGAGCTGCCCTGGTCAAATTCAACCCAGCATTGCCAGCGGTGTTCGGGGATCTCAACAAGGACGATTATCAAATAGAGACTTCGACTGCCATACTCAACGTGGACAAGAATTTCTATGGCTTGACCCAGCTGTATCCTACAGTCGATTCAAGAAGCATAAGTGCAGAGTATGTGATAGTCTATAATTGCTGTGGTATAGAATCTGAGGATAGCTCATTGACTCTGCTTATTAGCATTGTTGCGGTCACTGGCTTGAACGGACGTCCCTACGACTCATGGCGCGGAAACGCCCCACATGGATTGATGTGGCTGAGAGACTGATTTCGTCTCGATCTGCCATCATATAGGACAATGATTTACGGCTACAATACTAAGTGGCATTCGAAAAGCATGTCAGATCCAAATGACATGGGACACGAATTCCTGACTGAGCTACAGAAAGCTCGACGTTCAGAAGAGGTGTGTCGAAGACTATCCCTCTCCTCGTACATGCCTCGCTTTTGTGATCAGGCAACACGGTCACCACTATCTTTCAACCTAGATTACTGTGTAGGAAATCAAGCGCCCCCTGATCTTGTTGGCACACAGTCTAGGCGCTATTGTCATTGCCTTGGTCAGCGCTGTCGTCGTATGTTGTTTGAAGCGTCACTCACATTTCTCCAGGGGACTATTGAGTGCAAACTCGCAGCGCCACATTCGTTTCGCCGCGATACCTTTTGAGCAATCCGAGGCATACTCTTTTTTGGCGCCTCTCATCACGGAATGCATGTGGACGACATAGCTGAGATGGCAACTGAGCTTTCCGCAGAGCACAGGATGCACATACTTGACTATCTAAGGAAAGATTCCGTCCAACTTCAGATTGATATGAGTGGTTTCAAGACATGGACGGGAGAATTCCCAATAGTAAGCTTTTATGAGACTGTGATGAGCCAAGTGCTGGAGAAGGCAGAGGTGGGTTCGTTAAACGCATTATTGCCATAAAGCTGATGGTGATAAGGCCTCTGAGAAAGGCTACGCAAGGATAGGTGAATAACTAGAGTATGTATCTCGGAAATCAGCAATACTTAATCTGCCCGAACATCTCGAGCAAAGGATTCTTCATTCAAACATGGGAAAATTCGATCACTGGACCGATCGGACTTATCAGAACATCCTCTGTGTTCGCCATATATAGTCTTTAGGGGAAAGTCAGGGTACGTCAGCCTGCTAGACTATGGCGTCTATTAGACGGCCTCATGCTCCTTAAATCCGCTTTTATGCCGAGAAAGCGGGGCTGATATGTTGCTTGGTGTAATAGAACATCGCGTCGAAACTATGAGAGTCGAGGGCAAAATTCACGTGGGGACAAGAAAATGGTCGGAACCCGCCTGCGGCCTGACACGTATTGTTATTTTGATGCAACGCCCACAATTGAACCTCCAGAAGATATTGCACTCGATGCTCCAACTGTACCGGCTGTGCAGTGTGCTTTGGTGGAACTGCATTGAGCTTCCGTTCTTATTCGACAAAGCAAAGCGCTACATTAACCTGCTGCACGGGCAACTCGAACAGCGCCGCAGGACGATGACAAACATGAAGTCTGAGGAGATCATCTATCTTCTTGAGCGATATGTTTCGACGATATATTCTTCTGTATTGGCTTTCCAGAAGTTGATTGGTCTCAGGCCCGCTCTTGCAGTCGCAAGCAAGATAGATGGGACGTTGTCTGTTCTTCCTAGCTGCGCCACCGCGCTAAGCCAGTTGAATTCGGAAGCCGCAATGGCGTTTAGCTCGGGGAGAGACTACTTATTCAAGACCCCAAGCCTGACGGACCAAGGGAAACCTCATTTCAAAGCGCTGGTGGATATGAAACGTTCTAGAATAGACGGCCCATGGGAGGATCTGGATCCGCTCTGGGTAAATTCCAGACATCTGATCCTCGGCGACTTCCCTGAACCCCGACCTCGAATTGTTTCGAAAACTTATCTGCAATGGCTCATCAATCTTTGGTCGAGTAACAAGGCTGAGCAAATGAAGCTCAGCCCGCGCCAGTACGGAGTTTTGAAGCAAGGTGATCAATTAGAGGATATCATGGCTGAGTTTCGCCCTTACCCGAGGAATCTGAAGGATAACTCAGGGGACGAGTATCGCAGCCGCCGTTTAAAGGTTTGCCTCAACTCGTTTCAAGTCAAGGGCCGCGCAGAGCAAGAGATCCACTGGAGCGCTCGTTTTGCGAGAAGTCTCTTCCTTGGAGGTTCTTTGAGCAAACTTCCTGTTATCGCACTATACAATGTATCGAGTCCTTCTGGAAAATCGGAGAGCATACAGTCAATTTCGTAGGGCGAAGTAGCAGATCTCAACATCTTCAACATGAGACGTACTCAGAGAAACATTTTGTCTGCATCGTGGGAAAGGCGTTCAAAAAGTCGAGCGCGTAGGTTGCTGTCTGATAGAGGAAGTGTTTCAAGCTCTTCTTGGAGATACATCCTGATGTCTTCCCCAATGAGTGTGGGTGACAGGTATATGTTACGAGTCTCTGGGAGCTGCTCGCTCAAAACCATACTGTCTCTGCTGAGACAAAGTATGTGAACTCGTTCTGTAGTGATCACAAGTTTTCTTACAATTCGTCCAATGGCCGCAGGGTCCTTGAATTCATCGACTCCATCAATGACAATGAAGACACTGCCCAAGGATGGGAGCATGTCTGTCAATAATTCCAACAGCCGATCTGATGAAGAAACCGTCGATCGACCAAAACGTCTCGCGACTTCATACGATGTGCGTACATTATCAGGCGTATTTCGCATTTGGCCACGATCTGAGCGATGAGAGTCCTTAGAAGACTTGCTTCAGATTGGTAAGTTTCGTCAGCTTTGTCACAGAAGAAAAATGCAAGTGCCTGCTTGCTGTCGGCCGACAATCGATTCCTAATCATTTCAATAACGGTAGTACTAAGGACGGTCTTTCCTGAACCCGGAGGTCCAGTTATCCAGAGACTTTGCTGTTTAGATTGTAGCCAGTCTATAGAACCAGGGTTGCCGTATAGCCACTGGCCAGAGGCTGAGGAACGTCTGCTGGATTCACGATGGAGTACGAGTGGTGAGAGCCACTCCATTATTTCCCGCCTCTCTGAATGCTCCTATCAGAGGATTAGCATTCAGATTGACCATTCGAATTTTACAAGAATGTCTTCAAAGACATTACCTCTTGTTCACACAGAAGACTGTGAGTAAGGTGCTGCTGCTTTGCCTGCTCCTCCACTTTTCGACACATAAGAGAGCGATAAGCTAGACAAATTTCGCTGTCAAGCTGTGTCGATTTTTGAGCTATCGACCCAAGAGTCACTTGGAAGTCTGAGTCAAAGGTACGCCATAAGCTTTTGAGGAGGATACTCGCAGCTGAGCGCACTAATCAGCACAGCACTTAAATAATAAGGCTTGAAGTCAAGTAACCTTTTCTCGAGAAGACCGCCTTCGCTTTCTTGAGGAAGACCATTGTCTGTGTTTCCTGGAATTGCTGTTCGCTACTCAATCACTTCTCATACTCTTGGTAGACAGAAAGGGAGCCGCCGAGTCTTTCCATCATGTCGACTAGCTTCTTGAAGTATTGTGAAAACGACAGAGTAGACTATGCATGAGCGTAGTTAGCGTCAAGCAATCGTAGCGATCACCGTGCCGTACCTCCAGTATTACCCGGAGCAAACCCCATATCAGGGCCGATGGGTTAGGATAGACCTGCACCATGGAGTCGAGGGCTTTCGCATGCCGGTCAAGGAAGTATAAGAAGGGTTCGAGACGAGCAACCAGCCGGCGAAGTTGGCTTTATGAAAAATGCACCTGGTCCAGATGCTCCAATCTAGCAAAGACATCATTGAGTGTAAAGTTGCTGAAAGAAGCCTTTTCAGCTGGGCCGAATGTGCTGCAAAATCTTTCAAACGCTTTAGATAGAGGTGACTGTGGATCTCCGCCTGATACCTTGGTTGAGTGTGAGGCCAATGGTACGTTCGTTATGATCGGTGGGATGATTGAGGTGCTAAGAGATGACGGCAGCATGTGGACTGTTTCAATAGTGGCTTTTCGAATATAATCAAAGACGGGGGGGAGCACACTGGTCTGCATATTGTGGACCCTTTCCCAGCAGCCTCATGCTGATAGCTGACTACGACGACCTTGGATGGGGCAGTGAGCTGGTGGCAAATGCAACTCAGGCAGGATTCCGCCCGACTTCGACTCTCTAATGCAGATAGATCCACCAATCGAGTTTCTGGCCTTGATCAATTTGCTTATCGCTGTCTCTTTGAATGCGCCTCGCTTTACTCTGACGTGTCCTTAGATCGAGATCAAAGATTTTTGTGCCCCTCCGTCGCCGAGGCTCGCAGAAAGAGTTCGAGATTGCGACTCGGCTCTGGACATCCTAGGTAGCCTCTCAATACAACTTCTCGTGCGGACCAAGCTCAGTAGCAGTCCGTACGCTCGCCTACAACTTCTTTAGCTGGACATGTTTCTCTCTAATACACTAGCCTGAGGTACACAGGAAGCGACATGATCCTATTCCCTATCCTCATTGGCTCATTCACTCCCGTATCGTGGAAACGTGGGGTCCATTCACGCATGCAATGCTTATTCAACAGACATCTAATCGTGGCAGACTGATAATATCATCACAGAACCCTCGCTATCCTTCTCGAACCCCATGCCCTACACCACCCACCGCTGCCCCTCCCCTCGCCCTCGTCTCCTCCACCTTCCAGCACACCCAACCCTACCCTACCACGACGCCCTCTACCCCCACCACCGGACACTCTCCGATTATAAGTCTATAGGGCTAGCCCTATGCCTTTCCTAGTGAGATGCATATCTGGGCGAACACGTGTACATTGTGCAAGTCCCCACTGGTGCCAAGTCTGAGACTTTTGCCCTGTTCTCACGGCGAGACTGGCCAAAGTAATCCTCCGATTGGTGCCTGAAAAGCCCCTCGGCCATGGCAGAGCTGATGCTGGCGGAATGATGCTTCTTCTTGGAAGGCAATGGGCTGCAGTCTTGGATTAAATTGACATCTTTTGTTGGTGAAGCTTGTCATCTATCTATATGACATGGTGTACAATCCTCATCTCGATCAAAGAGGAGGAGACCGTCGTGAAAATTAGCGGTCCGGCGGGAAGCACAAAGATCTTAACGATCGCCGCCAGGCGCCAAGTAGAGTACCACTACTCTGCACTACTGCACTACGGAAGGAATAGCCTGAGAAGGCGGCTCGCCCGTGCGCTAAGAAGCGGCGTATAAGGTGAAGTAGAGTCTGCATTGCGTCTTTTTCTTTGGTCTGTTAGGTCACGTACGTCAATGGTGCATGTGGAGGCGAAGGATGAAAATGAGAATGGAGAAAGGCAGAGATCAGGCATTTGCAAGGCTTCGTTAACGTAACACAATCCTTATCCTCGGGCTATTACGGTGATAACATTCGCTTTCCCTCTTCCAGGCTTTTTAGCTTTTTAGCTTTTTAGCCTTCTAGATTTTTAGTTTCTGCGTCGCCCTTCTATACCTACTTCTTTCCTTCTAGACTTCTATTCCACCTCTTAATCCAATCTATACGGGACCTTACTTGAATTCATGGAACGTCCTTGGCCGCTAGGATCCATTCTCCTTGCCTGCCTTACCTTGACAAGGCTGCCCTCCTACACCTCTTCCAAGGGTCTATCCGTTATGACGTAAGGCTGGGAAAATGTTCACCACGTTCAATACTTCGATGGACTCGCAAGGCCTCGTGGATACTGCCTCGGCTACCACAACTCCTTCTGGACGACCAAAGCGACATCAAGTTGCTCGTGCTTGTGACTCGTGCCGCCTCAATCGCATCAGATGCAACGACAGTCAGCCTTGTAGGAATTGCCAAAGCAGGGGAATTTCGTGTAGCAACAGTCAGTTGAAGAACGTAACCAGAACGCTGCCCGCTGCAAATTCGTGAGTGTCATCAACTTGGTCATCCTGACAAGACTAATAGAGACCCTGAAGAGAGATTGAGAGGCTCAGATCACGTAACAGAGAGCTCGAGTCCGAGCTGGACGAGAGAAGGTCACAAGACGCCCCTTCCCACACCTTCAAGTCAACGTCGCCGCTCTCCGGCATCGTCAATTTGGACGACTCGCAACAGAGAAGATGGCGTTGGCTGGGCATTTGGGAGAAGGACCCACAGACCAATCTCCCACAGTGCTATGGCCTCACGTCGTCAACTTTCTTGATACATCGGATGAGGTCTTATCTCAAGGAAAGCCTACAACAACCAGGCTTCAAGGACCCTTTTGAGCCAGTCACATCACTATTCGCGAGCACTGCGACTTTTTCAGGAAGCGACTTTCCCGACCAACGCTCAAGCATGAGTAGACCCATGTCTACAGGCGAAGATATGTCTCGATCCCAGGAGGAAAGTTTTCTCAACCTGTTCTGGCAATCATATCAAATCACCGTTCCAATCATGAATGAGAAGGAATTTAGGGAACACTACAAGTCCTTATGGACAAACACCTTCTCACCGATCGAACACAAGCGCCAGCCATCAGCTCTTGTAGATAGTGTCCTCGCTCTGTGTGTACAATACGGAAGCGCCTTCGTGATCGACATCGAGGGCAATGATGTGAGCTTTGCCGGTCGCGGGCTGCACCGTCGGTCACAAAAGCTGTTGTCAAGCGAGTACGAGGCGCCGACAATATCAACTCTGCAGTGCCTCATTTACTCGGCGCTATACCTCAGCAACGCTTCAATGTTGAATATTGGGCATCAAACTCTGGAAGTGGCCATCAGTATAGCAAATGCGCTCGGAGTACATCATGAGACTATGGAAAATTTGTCACCTGCACAGACTTCGCTTCGTCGGCGGATCTGGTGGACTCTGTTTCTTCTAGACAGCAAAATCTGCCATGAGTTGGGTCGGCCATACCTAATTGACGCCTCACACATAACGTGCGATTTACCATCTGGTGACCCGTCGGAAGCAACAGCATTCGGCAGTAGTTTGTCTTTAGCTTTCGCGGATATCAGTTGGCTGGCATTCCATACTCAATGCATCAAGCTTATTGTGACGGTAAGATCGATTCAGACAAGTTTCTATGAGAAGTGCTCCGAGATAAGTACCGTTAATAAAGGGATAGATCTTTATGATAACCTTGACCTTCTGGAGTCATGCGCGGATCACTTACTCCAAAGTATGAAGGGACTCCAGGATTGGGTGCGCAATGTTCCTATCGCGCTGAAGAACCCTCGGAAAGGCACCGGAGAACCGTTCTCGACCGCTCGTTCAGCGATGGAGTTGGATCCATATGTACCGCTGTGGCTACAAAGTCAACGTCTCCAGCTCGAGCTCTTATACCATAATCTCACCATGTCTTTGCATCGGCCATTCATCCGCTTCTCTTCTGGTTCCATTCCAGCGTTCCAGATGTCTGTGGATCATAGCGTATCGTGCTTGAGCCACGCGATCGTCACAACAAGTATCCTTCACCAAGTGTTCACCGAAGGGGATATTCTTAACGGATGGCAGCAAGCTTACCAGTTCCAGTGGGATGCAGCCCTGTCAATGCTTGGCTTTGGTCTTGCACATCCACTATGCCGCCATTCCCCCTCCGCGCGTAGAGCCATCCACATTGCCATTGCCAACTTTGACACCCTCGCAGCCAACCATTGTGCTCTTGCTACCAGCGCCGGAGCAGTAACCCGCAATGTTCTGGATAAGATTGACGTTTTCGCCAGTGGCTTCCGCAATAATCTCACATCATCGGACCACTCTTCACCTTCCGTCCAACCAGGACCGCCATCTCGGAACTCTCTTGCCATTTCTCCTCCTGTGCCTCAGCATATTCGAGCTTCTTCACGAACCCAAGCTTCGGAGTCTACCCCCTCTCAATTCGCATATCCTTGGATGCAGGATAGGCCCGCCAAATCCGATCTAACGTCCATGTCGTCGCCGTTCCTTGGAGACCCGAACACCTTGCCTGCCACAGCTTCTTCTGCTTCAACAAATTTCTCGCTGGATATGTTTGGGCCATTGGACGGGACCGAATTGCTACCATATAAGGACCTGGGGCCGAGTGATCTTGAGTTGTTGTCGGAAATGGGTCAAGAGCGCAGTGAGGCCAACCAGACGTTTTGGAATAAGGGTAGTGGATGATGCTAACTGAGCTGTGGAGTCTCCGTCAAGCCCAGACTCAGGGTGTTGGACTCGTATTCCGACTGCAAAGCCAGCTTGGTAATGATTGAGCTGAATGATCTGACCGGGTAATGTCTCTCTGCTCAAAGTGGCCGAAGATGGTTCTCATAGTGACTGGGATTCCGTAACTGTAAATGTTTATGATTTACAAAGAGCGCAATATGTCATCATTCATGTCATACGTGAATTTCTGGAAACAGCAGCCTATCAAGGTAAATTCAAGCGTTTCAACGTCCGAATGCCCGTCTTATACAACGCCGTTGCCGAGAGATCCTCTCCCCCCAGGGCTACCGACACTATAGTTCAATTTCAAACACTCCCCGACCCCAACTTCTCTACGTACCACCCGACCAAATGACCAACCGTAGGATGACTCCACGTCAGCGTCGGCGGTACCTTGACTTTTAGACTCGACTGCAACCGTTTCCTCAGTGTGACCGTCATCACACTATCGACGCCGAGGTCCGCCAAAGCGGCACGGGAGTCGACATCGTCGATACCCGATAGCTGTAGCACCGTGACTACGCATTCCCGAATCTTCGTGTCCAGATAAACCTTCAGCTCCGGCCCGGACATGTGCATCGTGTTGTCAGAGCCAGCTCCGCCCTCGGCGGCGGGCGTGGCGCCGGCAGCGGTACCAGCCCGGCGTACCGCGATGTCGTTGAGGATGGGAACAGGGAGTGGCTCGTTGTCGTCGAAGGCGAGGCTACGCAGGACGACAGCATGGTCCGTGTCGCATTTGGCGACGTGCTCCCATGCGCGGAAGGCCTCGTCGCGGGTGACGTCTGTAATGCCCTTGCTCTCGAGCTCGGCGTTGATGAAGTCGGTGCTCGCCGCCATGCCCAAGCCGCGCCACGAGGTCCATTGGAATGCGATGGCATTGTCGCCCAAGTTACGGCGGTAAGTGGCCAGTGTGTCTAGGAAGGCGTTGCCGCTGGCGTAGGAGCTCTGTCCGGGGAAGCCAAAGAGCTGACCGCAGGATGAGAAAAGCACGAAGAAATCAAGGGATCCTGGAGGGAACAGTGAGTGTAGCGCAAGAGCACCGGCGATCTTGGGGCGGAGAACGCGATGGAACGAGTCGGCGGTTGCTTCGAGCACGAGCTGATCTTCAAGCACCCCCGCGGCGTGAACGACACCAAGAGTTGGAGGGAGTGAGAGGGCATTGAGGGCATTTTTGAGGTTGTCAGATCCAAGTGGGGCACCGATATCAGCAGCCACGACGTGTATGGTAGCGCCTAGATCCTCGAGATGCTTGATCTTCTGGGCTGCGGCTTTAATCGATCCGCTAAGGCTTTCCCAATCACCTCGTGGTGGAAGTGCTCGGCGTGAGACCAAAACCAATCTGCGTGCGCCTTTCTCTACCAAGAAATCCGCGACCTCAAGGCCCAAAGCACCAATCCCTCCGGTAATGATGTAGGTTCCCTCAGGGCGGGGGAGCAGAGACTTCGGGTTGATACCCTTGGAGATTATCTCACGAGGAAATGACCTGAGCCGAGCTGTCCTTGGTACACCGTCACTTATCCGAATAACATCCTGGCCTTGGACGTATCTGATTGCTTGAAAAGGGAAAGAGGAGTCTTCAGTATCTATCAGCGCACCCCAAAGGTCCGGAAGCTCGGAAGCAATGATCCGGCACAGGCCGTGCAAGGGAGCTTGAGCGAGAGCAGTGAGATCCTCGCTTGCAAAAGTCTTATCCGTCAAGACGAAAACTTTGGCAGGAAGCGAGGACTGGGCTACAAACTTGACGATGTGAAGGAGCTCTGAGATGAAAAGCTCCGAAGTCTTGAGGATGTTGTCAATCGACTCGACTTGACCCGGACAGTAGACAATTGCTGTTTCCTTGCTCTTGAGAGGCACAGAGAGATCGGCTCTGGATAGATCCTGTACTCGATTGAGTGTGATGACCGATGCGAACTTGTCTGAGAGGTTTGCAATAAAATTTCCGGTTGGACTAGGCCCAGAAATGAGGATCACATTGCTTATCTTGAGTGGTTTTTCCGAGAAAGTTGCCGGAGGCCAGGCCACCTGATGGATAAGGCTTTCTATGCTACCGCTTGCATCTCCAGTACCCTCAATCTCAGAGAATCGCATGGAGAAAACTTTGAGAAGGGGCTCTCCGCTCTCATCAAGAACGCAAACGTCAACTGCTAAGCCTGCGCTAGGGGCCTCTTCAACGTAAAGGTACCCCGTCTTCGGTGGTAGACTATCCGTATAGACTTCGATTCTGTCAATATGCGCCGGCATGCGCAATTTTGGCTCGTTGAAGAAAAGTGTCGAGCCAACGGATGTAGCAGCATCGAGCATAGGGGCCCACGAGTGTGATTCCCATGGCAGGTCCTCAGCAGCTAAATCTTCCGCCGCGTCTGGCGCAACATCGACCCTGGCCATCATTTCTTTGAGGTTTCCATAGTGTTCCGTGACAGCCCAAGGGAAGCCCATGGCTGAAACACCAACCTTGTCTAGGTATTCGATAGAAAAGTTATCAGCTAATTTCGTACCGATACGAGCTTCAATAGCTGCAATGTTCAGCTTTTGACGGTCGCCAGCCACAGAAGCTTCAGGACTCCATGAACCAGTTGTGTGTGTCACCCAAGATGCCTTATCGGGCTGAGTTCCTTTGTCCTGAGTCAAGGTGGATGCTATCTTTATCTGGTCTTGCTGGACAACAATCTGGACGTCGCGTCGTGCACTGACTGCAACTGGCACATGAAGAATGATGTTCGAGAGGGATTTCGCCCCAGTAGCGTTGAGAAAAGTGTTTATCAAGACAGCAGCAGGGACAATTTCCGTTCCGTGTAACGGATGACTTCCAGGGAATGGCTTGTTATTGTTGTCAAGCTGAGTCGTGTACAGAAAAGTATTGGCTCCAGCCACCGGAATGCCTTGCCCCAAAAGGTTATGTTTCTCCACATCATGCGTTGCTCTTGCACCCAGCTGTCCGCTTTCGATAACTTTCCAGAATGGCTTATGATTCCAGTGCGTGCCTGGAACACTCTGTGCCCACTTTCTACCCATTTGTTTCTTCCATTGGATATCTGCTCCCCTACAGTACAGCTGGGCGATACCCAATTGTATACTCTTCTTTGCGAGTTTCTTTCGTTCCATAGTAGGGATAACGCTGAAGTCCTCAATTCCTCTATCCATCAGCGTCTCACTGATAGACTGAGACACGATTGGATGCGATGAAACTTCGAGGAATAGTCGTAGTCCATCTTCCGCAGCTGCGTCCACTGCCGATGTGAGCAAGACGGGATTGATCATGTTATTCGTCCAGTACTTGATATCTCGGAGGGACTTAGTGCGAGGATCCGGATCAGACGATGAATAAAGCTTGACCTTTGGTGACTTCGGGTGAAGTGAATCCGCAAGAGCTGCTTGAAGTGGTGAGGCTAGTGTTTTCAACATTGGACTGTGGAAAGCAACATCTGTCTTGACCTTAAATGTCTTGATTCCGCGAGCTTTTAAACTTTGATCAAACTCAGCGATAGCACTAGTCTCTCCCGAAACCACACAAGATGAGGGAGAGGAGTCAATAGCAGCAACAATGTCCTCGCGCCCGTCAAGCTCGGACACGATATCCGAAAACTGACTGTTCACGAGGATCATTGACCCGAGACCCATAACTTGACGATACAAGTTTGCTCGCTTACAGACGATCAAGGCTCCCTCCTCTGCTGTGAGCGCGCCTGCCGCGACCGATGCCGCTATTTCGCCTACTGAGTGGCCAATCACAGCTTGGGGTTCCAGTCCTTTGGCTCGGAGTACCGCACTGAGACCGGTTTGCATAATGTACGTCAAAACTTGGACTTTATCTGAATCATCGAAGTCACCGCCATCAAGAGCTTGGATTGCTGAAAAGCCCATCTCCGACTGGACGATATGGTCAAGAGCAGCAGCGGCTTGACGGAACTGAGGATTATGAAGTAAATCCCGACCCATCTCCTTCCACTGCGCTCCATGGCCAGAAAAGACCCAAACAGTCCCTTTGTTGGCCCTCGAGTCCAGGACCCTGTCTTGAGCTGTCCACTCATTTGCGGAGCCATTTGCGAATATATTGAGCGATTTCACTGCGTCTTCGTGGCTGTCGACTACCAAGGCAGCTCGGTAGTCATGGTGACCACGACGCATAGCTAGAGTCGTTGCAATGGTGCGTAAGTTATGATCTTTGCCGCCGGATGAAATCCATGACGCTTGCTCAGCAGCTTGAATAGCCATGCGTCTTTCTTGAGGTGCGGACATTAGCAGGATATCAGGGAAATCAGACGCTTCGTCACTCTCTCCGGCGTTGGACAAGTATGGGCCATCTTTGGAATAACCCTCGATGATTGCATGAGCAACTGTTCCTCCGTAGCCGTAGGAACAGATAGCTGCGCAACGGTTTTCATCACATCCAGGCCACACCGTCGTTTCTCGAACAACCTTTACCCCGGTTTCTTTCCAATCAATCTTCGTGTTCAGTTTCTTCAAATTAGCTTGAGGTGGCAAGACACCCTTGTTGATCGATAGTGCCGCTTTGATAAATCCTACGGCTCCTGCTCCTCCCTCAAGATGACCAACATTAGGTTTCACAGACCCAATGAGGACTGGATTCTCCGGTGATCTACCAGAGCCATAAACGTTGGCAATAGCTAAGACTTCGGTGGGATCGCCAAGCGGAGTAGAGGTTGCGTGCGCCTCCACGTATTGTACACTTGAAGCGTTCAGACCACCAGCTTTCAATGCTTGGCGGGCTACTAATTCTTGAGCCTGTCCATTAGGTGCCATAATACCATTAGTATGGCCGTCTTGGGCCACAGCAGTGCCTTTAAGCACTGCAATTATATTGTCGCCATCTGCCACAGCATCTGCCATTCCTTTAAGGATGACAATAGCAACGCCCTCGCCTCGGCCGTAGCCGTGGGCGTCGTCATCGAACGACATACAAGAACCATCGTGGGAAACGGCGCCGGCTTCATCCAATACACGCGTCAATCCTGGACCGCAAAGCGCATTGACACCTCCGGCGATAGCGATCTTAGACTCCCCTTGCAGGATCGCTTGACGGCCATGATGAATGGCAACAAGCGAGGAGGCACAGGCTGCATCAACTGCGGTACTTGGGCCCATGAGGTCCAAATGGTATGAGATTCGATTCGGCACTCCACAGAAGGCGGTACCAATTCCCATCCATGCCTCTATCCCAGGGAGGTCCTCGAGCAGAAGCTTGGAATAATCGTCGGAATTTACGCCCATGAATACGGCCGTATCGGATTGCGAAAGATTTTGAGGGGGAATGCCGGCATTCTCCAATGCCTCCCAGGAGACTTCAAGGGAGAGTCTCTGCTGAGGGTCCATTTGCTCGGCTTCTTTGGGAGAGATACCAAAGAATGCCGCGTCAAAGTCCTCGATAGTGTCGAGAAAATACCCTCTGGTGGTCGCTTTGCTGAGTTCCTTGGTGTTCCTAACATCCCTTGCGTGATAGGGCTCCCATCGCATGCTAGGAATTTCTCCAGAGAAGTCCTTCTTCTCCAGCATAGCTCGCCACAGTTCCTCCGGGGAATCAACACCCCCAGCGAGTCGACAGGCCATCCCAACGACCGCTACATCCCGAGAAATGTCCTGAATAGTCAGCATGCTTAAACATACAGAAAAATCATCCAGATTGCATAGTAGCTTACATCATGAACAGGTGGCGTTTCTTCTTGCAAGGGAGTTGTCAGGGCTGATGAGATAGCAGTGTCGGAGTCTATCGACTCAGACGGGACGGACTGTTGATCAGACTCTATCATCCTGATTGAAGTTGAACGTAAGCTGAAAAGCTGATGGCTTCGGAAAACGGAAAACAGGGATATATTTCGCTCCCTTATTATACCTTCAACTTCTCATGACGTAAAGTGATCGCTGTGAGCTCACCTTTGATAGCGCAAGATCTGATTGCAGTCTCTGCTCTGACTCATTCCTCTCGGAGTCCTTTAGAAGCCAGTGGTCGGTAGTTCCGGTCTCCTGCTCCGTAAGTCCTGATATCTTGGATGTTGAGGCTCGAGCTAGTCTTGATTGGGATATTCGAGAACGGAGTGTGTGGCAACACTTACAATGAGAAAGGAGATATGAGAGGTGTTGACACTTACAATGAGAAAGGAGATATGAGAGGGGGTGGGAGAAAGGAGTCATCGGATAATTCGCTTGCGTGTATTTGCATATGGGCCGGAGTGTATGTTGTTCCTGGAGTTGCCGGTAGTTCTATGCAGGACGAGATTTGTTACCTGACTGTCACGATTGAGCTTGAAAACTTACTACTCCTTCTGAAGAATCATCTCGCATGAAAGGAGACGGAACATCAGACGACGTTAACATACCACGCCAGGAAGAGAGAGCAAGGTGTGTCACACGTGATCCATGACGATGTTTTCGGCATTCGCAAAGGAGTCGCTCCTTTATAGAAAGAAGCGGTGCTTTTCGATTTGCGGAGTAGATGCCTAAAACTATTCATCTCCTTGCAGAACGGCCTTTGTAGCGACCACACCGCTGGCCACATATTGGCTACACTGCACCGCTATCTTTGTGGTACCCTTAGGTATCTAGCCACATTGGAGCCGTACAGAATATGACTAGCCGTATCATACACATGGTATTATACGAATGGTACGGGGGGTGCAGATTCCCACTGGGCCAGAAGGGGCGCAGCTAAGATACGGTAGCCTTCAAGCCTTGAAGGAGATGCAATTCAACTCCTAACTCAATGGAGACTAGGTCATGAGACCCTAGTGGCTTTTCGTCGTCGCGCACCTCTGCATGGAATTACGGCGTACCCAGGAGAATGGAGCGTCTAATTTCTTGTCCATTCATAACAGTCGGCATCTCTTACACTACTCCTTCAAGACTCCGATGCAAAACTGAACAGCATGTCGAGAGTACGCGCATGATGACGTTGGCATATTAGCCATGACGGTGGAGGGGCCAGGCGTTTCCATCAATAGGTGCCTTTCCAATGCCTTGAGTCGGACGAGTCTCTCCATTGCTCGTTGATCGATTTGATTCTCATCATCCCTTTTGAAAATGGGACTTTTCAGCCCCTTCTATTGGAGCGATGCGCTTCTGCATGAGAAAGGCTTGGATTGGATTCAGACACCTTGCGTAGGTTCTCCCAAGCAGGCATGGGACACGGTCGAACGCACCACTGCTTGTCTCTGAAGTTGCCTGACTTGTTGCTTTCAGACCCATGATGCAGGTGATCATTACACGCCAGCGCCTGCATGGATGCCGTTTCGACGTTTCTTCGGGTACTGGACTTGCGTCATCGTTGGCCGCTGGATTGGAGGTATGTTGGGATCCAAGCCGTTCTTCAGGGAATACACCACGGATTGGGACTTTGCGGTGGCCAAGATGAAAGGCCAACCCTTGCTACGGCGTCTTATCCACAACGCGTACGCTGCGAAAAGCTCGTGGTTCGAGCAGCTGGAACTCTCCAAGGGACCGAAACCTACAAATGCTGAATACGAAGAATGGGTGGTTGATCTTGCGGAGCGAAGATCGGGTAGCAACAGGATTGCGACGGCTGGGCTCGATGGTGAAGAGCCCTCGGTCAAGACGGATGGGTTGAAGGGCGTTAGTGGTGTGAATGGAACTAACGGGTATACACCTGGGGTTCATTTTGCTGGTGACGTACATAAGAGGAAAAGCCAAGAGCAAGATTGCACGTAGCTGTATACATGAGATAGTAGCAGACGTCTAGCGCCAATGTCGTTGAACACATTTGACCTCATCAAGGGTCGTTGTAAAAGGAGCCTACAGGGCGTGAACCCTTGTCGTGAAATAAGGGCAAGATCACCTGATCTTGGACAGTATTTCCCCTTATGATACTCCGCTTTCTCTTTAGGCATCCTCTCACTCCAGGACCTCACTTCGCAAAGAGGACTGTTGAGCCCCTCCTTTATCTTGCTCGACTAGAGCGTTGGACGAAATGCAGAGAAAGGTGTCAGTATCAGCGCGGCTCCGGAGCTTCTCCTTTGAGCACTCCTACGAGTCCGCAGGATCTCATCGACTCGTTCCTATAATTGTAATAAGCCACTCGCACAATGCCAGAGTCCTTTTGTCACTACTTGCTATCCGATTATGTCCAACATGATTGCCTTTCCCCTCTCTCCAACTTTGCGCGACCTGATTGCTTTTGCTGCAACGTCTTCGGTTCTTCTGTATACGCTGTTTTCTCTTTTTCGCGTAGGCCGCCGCGGCCACGGACTGCCGCCAGGTGACTCGGATTCGAATCTTGCTTTGCGCGATATGGGACTGACCCTGGGTAAAGGTCCACCTACGGTGCCTTTGCTGGGCAATGAGCATCAAATTCCCAAATCAGATGGGCATTTTGTGTACGCTTGGAGTTTGTTCCGGATCTCCACGCGAAGCTAATGGATATGGATCAGCATGACGGCGTGGTCCAAGAAATACGGAGGCATCTTTTCCCTGAAGCGGTTCAAGAATACTACGCTGGTGATCAGCGACTGGAAGTACATCAAGAATCTGCTTGACAAGAAAAGTACACTCTACAGCAGCCGGCCACAATCTCTCGTTGCGGATTTGATCACTCGTGGCGACCACGTCTTGATGATGCAGTACGGGCCAACCTGGCGGACCATGCGGAAGCTCATCCACCAAACTTTCATGGAACCCAATTGCGAAAAGGAGCATTGGAAGGTCCAGGAAGCAGAAGCGAACCAGATGATGCACGATTTCCTCACGAGGCCCGAGGATCATATGCTCCATCCGAAAAGGTTCAGCAACAGTGTTACCATGTCATTGGGTGCGTGTTCCTCTCTTCCCATCGGCCGCGGCTGAATGGTTTGTTAGTGTTTGGAATTCGAACGAAGACCGTCGATGATGAGTACATGAAACGCCTATATCATCTCATGGACAAATGGTCTTTGGCGCTAGAGACTGGAGCGACACCTCCGATTGACTCGTTTCCTCTTCTCAAGCTAATCCCGCAACGGTTGATGGGGAACTGGAGGGGACGGGCGGTGGAAGTCGGAGACCTCATGACATCGCTGTATACAGAGGTTCTTCACCGCGTGTATGCTCGACGGAGCGCCAACGTCAACAAAGACTCGTTCATGGACCGTGTGCTCGAACAACAAGAAATCAATCAGTTCGATGAACACCAACTTGCCTTTCTTGGAGGAACACTCATGGAGGGTGGTTCTGATACTTCCTCGTCGCTGATTCTAGCCATTGTTCAGGCCATGACGCAATGCCCAGAGGTCCAACAACGGTGAGAACGTTGCATGCTCGTCTGTCCGTTTGCCAATCGTGCGGGCTGACGATGGTGCAGAGCCCAGGCGGAAATCGATGCTACGGTCGGCGAGGACCGTTCCCCCCGGTGGTCGGATTTCCCCCAGCTTCCTTACATCAACATGATTATCAAAGAAGCGCACAGGTGGAGGCCCGTGCTTCCTCTTGGAGTCGTGCACGGTCTGTCCGAAGGTCAGTAAAGCCCCGAGACTGCCTCTCCGCATTCAAAGTCTATTTATTCCTGAATGACAAAATCACGCGTTAGATGACCACGTGGACGGGATGCATCTCCCCAAAGACTCGACCATCATCCTCAACGTCTGGGCACTCCACCACGACGAAGACCGATGGACCAGCCCCGAGCGCTTCATTCCCGAGCGCTACGCCGATTTCCCCGCCCTCGCCCCCTTCTACGCGTCCGCCAAGGGACCAGACGAGCGCGACCATCTCGGCTACGGGGCCGGCCGTCGCATCTGTCCAGGTATCCATCTGGCGGAACGCAACCTTTTTATCGCAACGGCCAAGTTGCTGTGGGGGTTTGACTTCCGGCAGGACGCGAGCTTGGCCAATGACACGTCGGCCGAGACGGGCTCGAGTCAGGGGTTCATGCATTGCGTTAAGGATTATGGCTGCCGGGTCGGGTTGAGGTCGGAGGGGAAGCGGGCGACGATTGAGAGGGAACGGGCGGAGGCGGAGGAGGTGTTTGGTCGCTATGACTGAGTGGAAGGATGCTTGTGTGACTAGGAAGAGCGGGTGATGGAGTTGATCGTGGAATTCAAGAATATAAATCTCCTTTTGTTCAGGTACCACAGTGAACTCCGTAATCCATGTTTCACAAGCAGAAAATCATGAACGACCAAGACTAATGCGCACCACCCTTACACACTTGAAGTTCCACTTGGGTCCAGGACGACGGTTACTGCATGAAGTGAAAGTACCAATAACGGAGAATATCTCACTGTTCAAGGTTCCCGCTTTGAGCGTACAAGTTCCTTTACGCCAGCACACGCTACCAGTAGCAGCGTGCGGAGGTTTCTTTTAGGATCAGCGACTTGGTGGGTGTTTCTTCCAGCTCCTTTGGCGAAAGATCGGACCGAGTACCCTATGTAGGCACAAGCTCTGTTTCTAGCAAGACATGGAGACATGATTCATGAATGTGGAATGTATAGAACCATGGTAGTATGCAAGGCCATGATGTATACTTTACATTTGTCTCTTGTATCCCATTGTTCCCCAGTTGTTCATTCCTACCCCTACGTTTTTCACATCTTTGAAGCCGTAGAAGATGTTATTGAGCTTCGTGCCCCTAGTTCTGACACCCGTCCTTTTCCTCACGGTCCTGTGCACCCGGTTGGACTGGTCCGTCGAGAATGGAAAGACTCGTCTGCGAGGAAATTCCTTCGGATCCGGCTACGTTGACACATCCTACGACTACATTGTAAGTTGGTGATGGGAGTTCTCGGCCCCGTCACACGGGTTGACCAGCCTGCGTTTTAGATTGTCGGAGGCGGTACCGCGGGCCTTGCGATCGCTTCGAGGCTGGCGGGGGCGCCGAACGTGACGGTCGCTGTGGTGGAGGCCGGTAGCTTCTACGAGTTCGACGGTGGCAATCGGAGCCAGGTTCCGGGGTACGGCTCAAGCTATTTGGCTTTCAAGGCATTGGCGAAAAACCATCAGCTCACGGACTGGGATCTCATTACTGCGAATCAATCGGTGCGTCGGGGTTGTTGTGGAAGCCCACCACGATGGAGAGCCGACGCTGAGTTCATGCAGGGGTTCAATGGCCGCCAAATTCACTACACAGCAGGGAAAACATTGGGTGGGAGGTAATCTCTCTTGGCACGGATGAGCGTGGCTCAGGACACTGACACCTTTTGTAGCTCCGCTCTCAACGACATGATCTTTCACCGGTATGGGTTCTGCTGAAGTGCACACAGACTCTACGCTGATAGACATCTCAGTGGTACTAAAGGTTCTTTCCAGTGGTGGGTAGATGTCGTAGGCGACGATAGCTATACATGGGATAGTTTCTTGCCCTGGCTGAAGAAGAGCGTCGCGTTCTCACCGCCCAATAGAGCAAAACTCAGCACGAATGTCTCGATTTCATACGATCCTGCTGCTTGGAGCAGCAAAGGCGGTCCCCTCCACGTGTCATACCCCAACTATCGACAGCCGTTCGATCCTTATATGGAAAAGACATTTGCGAAAAGTGGCCTGCATGAGATTGAGGGTCTGACTAGCGGAGTTCTCGATGGCTTTGCCGCTGGCACATATACTATTGATCCTCGAGCTGAAGTAAGAAGCTCCTCCGAAAAATCTTTTTTACAAGACGCCATGGATACGACTCCCTTGAAAGTCTACACCGACAGCCTGGTGCACAAGGTACTCTTCAACAATGAGAAAGCAGCAACGGGAGTTCTTGTGGAAACCGATGAAGGCTTGTACACGTTATCTGCAAGAAAATAGGTCGTTGTCTCCTCTGGTGTTGTATGTAATCTTACCAATTGTGGGAGGCCGCGTGCCTGACTCAACCTAGTTTCACTCTCCGCAAGTGCTCATGCTCTCGGGCATTGGTCCTGCCTCGCAATTGCAGGCGCATGACATCCCGGTCGTGTCTGACCTACACGGTGTTGGCAATAATATGATTGTAAGCACTTTTTGCTGGGGAGATATTGACGTAACTTGACACTTCCTTGCAGGATCAAACTTTCATCTTCACTATACATCAACTCAATATAACGACAAACTCCGGGGTTCTCACTAACCCCGCTCTTCACGCAGCCGCAGTTGAAACCTACCTCAACGAGCAAAACGGGCCGCTTACTGGCGTTGGAGGCGATATCATTGGTCAGCCACTTCCAAGGCCGCTCGGCCAGCGACTGATTTACTCTCAGGCTGGGAGAAGATCCCCAATCGCAAAGCGTTCACCTCCGCCGCCCTTGAAGAGCTTGATAGCCTCCCATCCGACTGGGCCGAGGGCGAGTATCTAGGCCTCAGCTCCGGAGCCAACCCCGATGACCAGCCGATGGCAAACAACTACCAATTCCTGACCGCCGCCATCTTCGCGCCCTTTTCGAAGGGATACGTCAACATTTCCAGCTCGAACCCCCATGACCCTCCCATTATCAACCCCAACAGCCTCTCGTCCACTACGGAATCGGAACTTGCCGTCCAGGCGCTGAAGAGAATGCGGCAGTTAGCAGCGGCATCGGGCGTCCAGGCTGCGGAAACCGAGCCTGGTCCGGATGTCGTGACAGATGATGAGATCTTCGAGTGGATCCGAGACAACTCGGTCAATGGCTATCATGCGGCCTGCAGTTGTGAGTCACTATGCTCGCCACCATGGCGCCCGACAGATTCCCAGCGTTGCCATGAACAGAATGGTTATTAACGATTCGTACAGGCCGGATGGGAAAAGTTAGTGACCCTGACGCCGTAATCGACTCGCGTGCTAGGGTTTATGGTTTTAGGGGGTTGAGAGTGGTGGATGCCAGCGCGTTCGCTATTCTGCCGCCAGGCCATCCGATGAGCACGATCTGTGAGTTGTGCTTGGATGCGTTACGAGTAGTAGAAGACTTTGAGCTAATGATTCGGCAGATGCGTTGGCGGAAAAGATGGCGGACGACATGCTATCTTCTTGAAGGTCCATGATATGGGCTAGGATTGCACGAGGGGCAAGCCTTCGGGGCAAGCCTTGTAATAGATAAGCTGCGAGGGCATCGGCCAAGCGTAAAGCTAGTGTACTCTTGTATCCTAGAACCCTCGTAGAGTATGTAGGGTACCCCAAGGTAGAGTAGAAAGTGACTGTGGAAGTTTTTGTACAGGTCGGAGTCGGAGAATCTTTGCATCCGAAAGGACCCTGGGAGTCTGGGACAGGAGTTTGGAAGGAGAGAGATCCATTTGGAGGGTCTAGAGTGAAAGGGGTTCGGAGATTGTTGGGAGGACAGGTCTACACGCGGCGGAATTACACTAGGGCTAGGGCTACTTAATAACTAATCAATTTAATTAGCTAGAATTCTAGCTAGTCTACTATTTAAAGAATTTAAAAAACTTAAGAAAAAAAGTTTATAAAAATAATTATAATTAATATTTAACTTCTTTCTCTAAATTAAAAATATTCTAAGTAATAGTCTATTATTAAGTAACTAGTCTATAATAATTTAAGCTCTATAAAAATTATAAATCGACCTTTTTTTAAAAAAATAAAGAAGAAAATAATTATTTAATAAAAATAATACTTTCTCTTTATTATTTTATTAGTTTTTAATAATAATTAGATTTTAAAGATCTAGAAGTTTTCTATAGTAATAAAAGATCTATAAAGTAAGTAGTTTAATTATAATATTAATAATTTAAAGAGATATTAAAATATATTCTAGCTAAATTATCTTATTTTTATAAACTTAATAAATATAGTAATACTAGACGTTAATATACTTAATTCGCTAATAGTACTTAAGATTCTTTATAAGATTTATACTACTCTTATTATTATCTATTAGCTTAATAAAGATATTCTTTTTATTATAAAAGAATAATTCTTCTAATTAGTAAGTAATCTAGATAATAGACTTAAAAGTTTTTACTAAAGTAATATACTCCGCTTTAATAGTAGATATAATAATATCTCGCTACTTCTTATTAACCTAAATATATACGGCCTTACTATATAAAAGAGAGTAGCTATAGATAGACTTATAGTTATATTTATTATTTATAAAGATAAAGTTAAAGTATATTATTAAGATATCTTTCTTTTTAAAATATAACTTATAGTTAACTATTCTAGCGATATATTTTAATACTTAATTAAGCGTATTCGTATAGCGAATAGTTAAATTATAATAAAACTAACTAAGTTTATCTATAGCGAAAGCGAAATTAGATCGCGTTTTTATTATTAAATATATAAGACTCTTAACTCGCTATTAATATTTTTATAGATCAGTATATTCTTTATCTATATATATAAAAACTATAGATTTATAGTCGTTAATAGAAATAGCTATTAGAGTATAGTTAATTATTTTATAATCCTCTAATATCTTTCTAATATATTATAACTAGTTTAGAGTAAGTTACTTACTATTACGATATACTTAGATATCTAAAATACGCTTAACTTCTTTAGAATTCTTTATAAAAAAAGCTTTCTTAATCTAACTCTTAATTTAAGCTATTAAAGAGTTAAATTTAATAAGTATTAAAATATTATCTATATAGAGTACTATAATAGCTAATTCCTATCTAATAACTCGAATAAATATATATTTATTAGAAGAAATAGCCTTAAAACCTATTTTCTTAATTATAATTTTAAATTTCTTATTCTAAATTCGTATTAACTATTTAAGACCGAATAAGCTCTTTCTAAAATATAGAGTCTTTTCTCTTATTCTAGTAGTAATCTATTAATCTAATATAAATATTATATAGATTATATTACGTAGTTTACTATTAAGATAGATATTATTAATATTTATTTAATAAATTTAAAGATCTAGAATATTTATAATAGCTATTAAAAAATATAATAACTTAAATCTTAATATAAGAATAAATATTTTATAAAAATCGATATTTTCTATCTATATAAACCCTCTAATAATTAGTCTAGCCTTATACTTATTAATAGTTCTATTAAGATTATACTTAATCTTAAAAATCTATTTATAAATTATAATCTTTCTTTCTAAAGATATCTCTTTAACGGTCTATATATTATTCGCAGCGAGATTCTTAAGATACTTTATAATAATAAGTATTTATTCTTATTTATCTAGCCCGGTAATTACTTTTTTATATATCTAGAATTCGATCTTCTACTAAGCGATATATATATTCTCTTTACTAAAGATTTTAAGAAATTCCTAATAACTAGCGAGTTTATATTCTCTTATAAATCTACTTAACGCAGTTATAAGTACTACTAACTTTCTACTAAAGACCCTCGATCTAGATAGAGATATAGATATAATACTTATTTATAATAAATAATTTTATAAATTTTATTTAAAATTCTCCGCTTTAAACTATAATATATTTATTGTATTTAAAGAAGTTATCTTATTTTGCTAAAAAGAACTACTTATTTCACTATTTTCTTTAATATTACTAGAAACAGATAGAGAAACTCCCTCTAATCTAGAATTCTCTATAAAATTCTTTAAAACTTTATTTCTTTTATTTACTAATAATAATATTACGAGTTCTTTTAATAATCTATTATTCTTTTAACTATTATTATTACTAGATTTATACTCTATTAATACTCTTCTATTATTACTAGAGAATATAATACCTAATAGTTAAAAAGATAAGACCTCTACTCGCACTAAATTAAATTTTAATAAAAGGCCTTAAGATAATAAATTAATACCCTTTTAATCTTTATAAAATTTAATATTTATTAGCTACTTAAAACGATTCTTTTTAGGCCAGTAAACGCGGTACTAAGTACTTAAATAGTACTTAGTATATACTTCTAAATACGTTACCGCCGCCAGCTTATTTTATCGCTATTTTTTAACTAATAAAACTCTATAAATATATCTAAAGACCCTCTTATTAATTAGAATTAATTTAATCTTAAATTAGATCTTATTAAATAATTTACCTCCCCTAGTTTTCTATAGTATTTTATTATATAAATAGTATATATATAAAACGATCTTTACTTAGAAAGATAGCGATAATTCTAACTTAATTAATATATACCTCGCTATAATAATAATTATTTAATTAAATTATTCAGCGATTCTATTCTAATAGACTATATAGATACTTATAAACTTTATTAAGATATCTATACTCTATAGTTCCTTTTCGACTACCTAGTACTCCTTCGTATTATTAATATATATTATAATTACTAGTTTATAATCCTTATAAGTAATCTAGCGAACTTTATAAATAATAAATAAACGTACCTTACTCTTTAATAAGATTATATTTATATTTATCTATACTAAATTCTTATTAATAAGTAATATAAATTACTTATATCCGCTAATAAGACTTCTATATAAAAAAGGACTCTATATATTACTATATATTCTTATTTTAGATATCTTTACCCTTAGTTAAGACTTCTAATTAATTATTTAGATTATCTTAGCCTAATTATAGACGTTATATTAAAATTTATTAGAAACTTTAAATACTTTTATATTAATAGTATACTAATATAAATTCTTTATTCTATAAATACTTAGATAATCTAATCGCTAATATATAAGTTTAAAAAACTCTCTTTAAGATAATACTTCGTTCTATACTAATATCTTATTATTAAATCGATTAATATTGATTACTATAGATAGAATAGCCTTCTTATCTCTATAATTTAGAAGAGTATTATTAATTAAAGATTTTTTATAATTAAAAGAATCCTCCGCTTCTTAATTTATAAATATATAATCTAACTCGCTATCTATTAACTTATATAGTTCTTTAATTATATAACCTCTTATAACGATATAGCTAATCTTTTAATTAATAATTTCTACTCGCTATTTTTTAAAAGTTACTAAATAACTCTTCCGATCTAGGGCTATAATAAATAATAAATTAGTACTTATTTTTAGAATATATAGAACGTTCTCTAGTCTCTAGCTATAGTCTTTTATTATAATCTTAATATTACTGCGGCCAGTTATTAGTAACTCGCTCTAATTATTAAATTTAACTTTCTTACCGCAGCGTAAGAAATTAATAAATAAATTTTATAGCGACGTTATATAACGCGTTACTTCTAAGTTAAGAAGCTATTTTAAGACGTAGCTATATTTAAATATAGCTATCTAAGCACGTTTCTTAAATAAATTCTTATTACTCTTATTATTAGCTACAGTAGCGGCCTTATTCTTCTTATAATTACTAAGATTAAAAGAATTCTTTTTAATCTTTAATAACTTCTTTTACTTAAATTTTAAATAAGAAGAATTATTCTTATTGTTTTAAAAATTAATTAAATAATTCTTATAAATATAATCTTTCTTACTATAACTATAATACTTAACTTTTAACTAATAGTTACTAGATCTTTTATATTAATTTATACTAGAACGTCTATCTTTACTATTCTTTATAATATTTATAATATTCTTTTTAATCTTTATCTCTTCTTTTACTATTCTAAGGTATTTAATAGTGAGAAATAGAGTTAAGAGATTTAAATTTATCTTTTTTAAAATATATTTAGCTATAGCGTATTTCTTACTCTTATATATATTTATAAAAATAGTAGCCTTTAAAATTAAAGAAGACCTCGCTATAAATATAATATTTCTAATCTTATTAGCTAATTATTATAATATAGCTACTATTTAATTTATAGTCTTATCTACTTTCTTTTTATATCTATAAAAACGCTATAATATTAATATAAGATATTTCTTTTTACTAATATTATAAACTCTATAGAGTTTATTCTATTTAGCCTTAAACTATAATAAATATATAATATAAGATAACTGAATCTCTTCTATATACTCTATTAATAGAATTATAATCTAGCTATTATAAATTATCTAATTCTTAATCTCTTTTTATATACTAAGAAGATACGTCCTCGCTACGATTCTATATAGACTATAATTATTTAGAAATTCCTTATAAACTTAGAACTAAATATAATAGTTATAAAACTTTAGAATAAATAATTTTATATATAATTACTTTAGTACTAACTTATTAATACTAAATAGATCTATATCTAAAATAATATTAAAATTAAATAATATTTTCTTTTTTAAATTAATTATCTAATCTCTTTAATTTCTATTAATTATTAATAATAATATAATTAATATATTAAAAGATCTTTTATTATTCTTGCCCTCTATAATAATAATCTACTTATTAGATTAATAAATATATTCTAGTTAATAACTAACTGAGCTTATAATCTATTAAGAGAATAAATTTATATATGGCGAAATTATACTAAGGCTAAAGCTACTTAATAATTAATTAATTTAATTAGCTAGAATTCTAGCTAGTCTACTATTTAAAGAATTTAAAAAACTTAAGAAAAGAAGTCTATAAAGATAATTATAGCCAGTATTTAACTTCTTCCCCTAGATCAAAAATATTCCAAGCGATAACCCATTATTAAGTAGTTAGCCCATAGTAATTTAGGCCCTACAAGAATCACAAATCGGCCTTTCTCCGAGGGAATAAAGAAGGAAATAATTACCTAACAAAAACAACAGAGATACAGGTCGTACGCTAGTCCAAAAGGAGCGATAGCGCATGAGCCTCCATCTGATCTTGTAAGTTGCACCTTAGCAAGCAATGATCGGCAAGGCAGCGGTATGACGGCATCACAATAATGAAATAGGAAATATATCAACATTTCGCTCCTTGCGTCTTAGGCGCGTCTTGCGCACCTCGTGCGCTGACCGATGGACAAAGATGGACGAGCGAGAAGCCCGAGGGCGAGGGCCGAAGAGAGGTAGAGTACAGCTTTTGGTCATCAGCATCCGAATTACATAAAGTCTTGCTTTGCTTTTCTTTGCTTTTCTTTTCTCTCTTCCAATACAAGGTACTCGTTCCGAATGACCTTCGCATCTATCCAAGCAGTTGCAATCTTCTGCTCTCCAAATCCTTTTTCCCATCTTAGCATCCAGCATACTACCCTCCGCCCACAAAACCCATGTCCGGCCACTCCCCGTCCCCCACACTGATATGCGATGATACACCCAAGACCAAGTCGACCGACGGATCCGGAAGCCCCACCCCATTCGAAAAGGATATCCTTTCCCCTTCGCTCCCCCGCCCACGCGATGTCGAAAAGGCGCTGCAGCAGCAGGCCAAGGAGGACGAGGCAGGGTCCAGCTTCCAAGTCGAGTTCAGCGGCGACGAGGACCCGCGGAGCCCCAAGAGCCTGTCCACGCTGCGCAAATGGATCATCGTGCTCATCGTTTCCAGCACGAGCCTGTGCGTCGCGTGCACGAGCTCGCTCTACACCGGCACCTACGCGCAGGTCATGGACGAGTTTGGGAGCGATCCGACCGTCACGACGCTGGGTTTGAGCATGTTTGTCGTCGGGTTGGGCCTGAGTCCGATGGTGCTGGCGCCGTTGAGCGAGGTAAAGAAGGGCCCCTTTCATATTCCAACTTTCATGACCGCAAGGATAGCGGATAGCCTTCACTTTTTCGGGTCACATGGGAGGAGTGCTGGCTGACCTTCCAGTTTAGTTCTATGGGCGTAAGCCGGTCTACGTCTTGTCGACGCTTTTCTTCTTTGTCTGGATCATTCCCTGCGCACTGGCGCAAAATATTCAGACCTTGATCATTGCGCGCTTCCTGGATGGTTTCGCTGGCGCAGCTTTCTTGAGTGTCACTGGCGGCACAGTCGGAGACCTTTTCCCCAGAGCCAAGTTGCAGAAGCCTATGATGATATATACGGCAAGTCCTTTGTATGCGAGAATCCAGGGTTTGGAAAGCCCATGTGGACTGACGATTCAATAGTCTTGGTCCTGAACTTGGACCAGTCATAGCAAATTTCATCAACTACAACGTCAACTGGTAAGTGGCCTGCACGACGGTTGCTGAGTACTGGCTGACTCTGGAACCATTAGGCGGTGGACTTTTTGGGTTCTCTTAATATGGACAGGGGTACAGTTACTGCTCATCATTTTCTTCGTGCCGGAAACGTACATGCCAGTGCTCCTTCGCCGGGAGGCAGTGAAATTGCGTAAAGAAACCGGCGAGGAGAGGTGGTATGCGCCCATCGAGAAAATGGACAGATCGATTCCACAGGTAGGTTTCGGCTTCTGTACAAAGAGTGCCGAAGTTGACATTTCCCATTCAGACCATCATGCGATCATGTTATAGGCCGTTTCTATTGCTGACGCTGGAACCAATGTGCCTCTGCCTCTGCGTATTCTGTGCCTTCGTACTAGGTGTCTTGTACCTATTCTTCGGAGCCTTCAATATTGTCTTCACTAAAAACCACGGCTTCAATCTGTGGCAGGTAGGCTTGAGCTTCCTCGGGATCCTGACAGGAATGCTGATTGGCATTGCATCGGACTCTTTGTAAGTGCTCCATGCACAGTTATCTCAACTACCGAACTGGAACCGCTGACTCTCTGTTATAGCTGGTACAAGAACTATCAACGCCTCCTGAGACAACATGAAGAACGGACTGGCGAAGTCGGCGGCTCGGAACCGGAATACCGGTTACCTCCCGCGATTCTCGGAGCTCCTTTAATTGTCGTGGGGCTACTCTGGTTCGGATGGACCTCGTACGCATCTATCCACTGGATCATTCCTATCATAGGGAGCGCCTTCTTTGGCTGCGGGTCAGTCCCACCGAGTTTCGAACCAACCATTTGCCGCTGACGTCGAAAACAGCACGATTTTGATCTTCTCCGGAGTGTATACCTTTTTGGTGGACTCGTATCCGCTCTATGCGGCGAGTGCTTTGGCGGCCAATACTTTCGCGGGAGGCATGTTCGCGGCCATGTTTCCGCTCTTTGGCGACGCAAGTACGTGGTGCGGACGATTCGAGAGTCGGGTAATATGTTGACGGTTCATGTTTAGTGTACAACAATCTTGGATATCAATGGGCCACGTTCGTCTTGGCGATGATCACTTTGGTGCTCGCCCCCTTCCCGTAAGTCCTGCAGACTTCTCCTCACATGGCAAGAAGCGCAAGTAACCTTACCTTAGATACATTTTCTTCAAATTTGGCAAGCGGATAAGGAGCAAGAGTAAGTATGCCGGTAAGAAATAGAAGATGCAGTGTTGCTTTACGGGAAGGTAGATGTAGTAGCCTTGGAGCCTGCTGCTGTGAGTTGTACTTGCCGATTAATTGGGGAGGGAGTCGGCACAAACTTGGAGTAATAGTTCTCAAGATTGTTCGTGGACCATACTGTCTTAAGATGCATCATTCTCAGGCCTGGAATTTCCCATGAGAGATGACCACATGTATTCATCGTTCAAAAAGTACGAAACCAAACCAATTCGAGTACATACGTGGTATTGAATCCGTGCGAAAACCGATGTAGCTACTGGAACGAGGCAAGTCCTTACAGACAAACTGCGAGACTTCGGGGCCCGCCAGTCCAGACAAATGTCCGAAACCCCTAGTGGGAGATGCTCGTCGTCATCATCCCCTCAACTCCTTCCAGGCCGTTCCGAGCAGAGGCTAGCAGATAAAAGGTGCATGGTGACAGCCGCGACTTTCACGGGGACGTTCTAAGCATCGGAATCTCCGCGCATCCTTCCTCGATCACGACCCACCATGCCTTCTGCAACGCCACCCGACTCTGCCAAGCCCCTCACCATCGCCGTGATTGGCGGCGGTATCGGGGGTCTCTGCTTCGCCATCGGGCTCCTCAAGCACAACGTCCCCTTCCACATCTACGAGGCCGCTCACGCATTTGCCGAAATCGGTGCCGGCGTCGGCTTTGGGCCCAATGCCCGGCAGGCCATGAGTCTCATCGATCCGCGCATCAAACAAGGCTACGAGAAACACGAGACGACCAATTACGATGAGGTTGCAAAGGACGACTTTCTCCAGTTCCGCATGGGCATGGACGGCAAGGGTGGCACCGAGGGGCTCAAGGTGGGAGACATGATCTCCACGCCCGGGGGGCCGGGAAAGGGAATGAGCATGATCCATCGCGCGCGGTTCCTGGACGAGCTGGTCAAGTTGGTTCCCGAGGAGTGCGTGAGCTTTGGCAAGAGGGTCGTGGCCGTCGAGCAGGTTGCGGACACCGTCCGGTTGGGTTTCGAGGACGGAAGCGTCGCAGAGGCAAGCGCCGCCGTTGGCTGTGACGGGGTGAAAAGTCACGTCCGGCAGAGCTTGTTTGGCAAAGGGAGCGACGCCACGTTCACGGGCAAATACGCTTACAGGGGTCTTCTTCCCATGTCCAAGGCGGTTGACTTGGTCGGCGAGAAGCTGGCGAGGAATTGTCAAGCGTACCTCGGCTATGGAGGACATGTCCTCACGATGCCGGTGGAGCTGGGAGCGACTATGAACGTGGTCGCGTTCCACACAGCCGCAGACGGCACATGGGATGATCAGAGGTGGGTGCTGCCGATGCGGCAAGAGGACATGAACCGCGATTTCGCAGACTGGGGCCCCGACGTCCGGAATATTCTCGGCCTCATGGAGCAGCCCGACCTCTGGGCCCTCTTCGACCACGGTCCCATCCCCCAGCTCTGGCAAGGGCACGTCTGCTTGTTGGGCGACGCAGCTCACGCTAGCACGCCTCACCAAGGTTCCGGGGCCGGCATGGCTCTCGAAGACGCGTACGTGCTATTGAGCCTGCTCGGCCGTGTCCGTGCAGCAGAGGAGCTCGAGATGGCCTTTGAGGTTTACGATCACATGCGCCGTCCGCGCGACATGAAGCTGGTGGAGACGAGCCGCGCGTGCGGGGATGTTTACGAGTTTCTCGGACCGGAGACGGGCGATGATGTGCGAAAGATTGACGAGAATCTGAGCAGGCGATACGATTGGATCTGGGAAGAGGATGTGGCGGGCGAGTGCACGCGCGCGATGGAGATGTTTGAGATGATGAGGAGTGACAGCGTGAGAAATGTGGATACATCAGGTCCTCCTATGCCGCAACTCTGAAAAGGAGTCTGAAGGAGTGGAAAGCTGGGATACTGTATGAGCTTCTAAGAACGTATGGGGATGCCAAAACTTACAAAATGTACCCCGAAATCACCCCTTGATAGCTCTAGTCCGCGGACTTGCCGACCCTTCGTCTCCTTGCAAATAGCCGTTCAAAGCGCGTCGTTTTGATTTGCCGTGAAATGCTGCTGCCCATGTTGATTCTTGCGTTGCTGTTTTAAAGAATGGGAGGAAGGTCCGCTGAGAGAGCTTGATGAGTGTTGCTAAAAAGTCAATTGTTGTTGCAGCGGCAATAGAGCTGGTTTCGGATTCTTCTCGGCCTGAGTCATTGACATGGAGGAATCCCATTACAAACAAATGTACACACGAACTTTACGCAACGAGGTACACAACCATCACGGGAGTAGTCGCTCATCCGCTTTTGTATTTTCTCCTCACCTTGTCCTACCCATTTCTTGTCCTCATCTCTTCCGTCATCTCTTCCGTCATCTCATCCTTTATTCTAGCAATATTGCCCACAACTCTATTCACCAAGGCTGTAGAGATTGAGGTTTTGATAAGCTCTTGAAGAAACAGACATCGCTGACCCTACCTTTCTTCGTTCATTGAGCAGTTTTGATCCGGCGTTGATTGAGCTTTCGATGCTCGCTCGTAATCGATACGTAGATGGGGAGAGACTGGACACGTGTAGATGGATCTGGCGTAAGGATAGGTCTTGCGATACAGGTGTGATCCACGATAAAGTGAAAATGGCGAGTATCTCATCGTTCCAGCGCCAGACCTAGTTGGTTGGCGACAGCGATGACTCTGCTCGTGCTAACCGCGACGTTACCCTCGGCAAACCGTATAACTAGAGCGTTGATTCCTGCGAACTGGCTCCAAGACGAGATGACAATTTCGGTCCTCTTGGTGGGGATCACCCAAGCCCACGCATAGGGCCATCTCATGCCGGGTGTTCCAGTCCAAAATTCAATCCCGCCTGTGTTCAATACTTCAACGTCTTCCCAACCTTGCCCCCAAAACATTTCCATGAGCCGTCTCGAACCATTCCCCAAAAAGAACAGAACCCTCGAGGCAATTCCACGCTCACGACCTCCCTGTAGATCTGATCCACCACCCTCTTCTTTTTCGACAGCCCATCCCCATTTCCCTCCTCCATCAGATCCTTCGCCCCCATCTCAAGAACCGCCACCTTCTCTATCCGCCCCTCAGACATCCACACCGTATGCCTGTACCGCTGCATCAGCGCCGTAGCGTCGAATTTCCCACTGCTCTTTCGCCAACGATTTTTCCCGCTTTTGGCAGTGCACGCGTAGACGGTGTTGACGAGGGTCGCGTGAAGGGATAGGGAGCGCGGGTCTGGGAGGAGAAAGCCGGCGGTTGTGAAGGCGGTGAGGGCGGCGGCGAAGGGGAGGATGGACCGCGTAGCTACGACGTGGAGGGAGGTGATGTGGATGCTGGTCTGCACAGGCAGGATCAGAAGGAGGATGGCGAATATGAAGTCACCCGAGAGGATATTCGAGTGTATGCAAAAGGACGGAAATGTATTATGGAATCTCGAAGACACCACCGATGATAAATGTGGGGCTATCGAGTTCCGAGGCGGAAGGCATTTACGGGCCCCAGGAAGAACGAAGCGTTGGATTTCGTGCGCATATGCTTCATCGCTTTGGCATTGGATGGCAGCTGGGCAGGGTTCAATCTAACGATCCTCACACGGCATTCCTGCTGACTGATTTCTAGGGCGATGTGATCAATGGGGCAGATGAGACTAGCATCGTCCAGTGATGGGATGAACTCGTGGGAGTCGAAGACGATAACAATGGACCTCACCAAGTGTTACTGGCAAATGAATGTGGGACGCCTAGATCTGTGAGACAGAAGTTTGAAGGTGTCAAGCAGCTAGCATTGTTCTTACTTAGCATAGCCCCGCGCTCATGGCTTATGCTTAGCAGTATCTGATAGCTATTATTCTCGCATACGCATTACCCTGCAACTTTACGCCCGTTTTCACTTTACAGTAAGATTTTATATCCAAGACCCTCTGCCGTGATAAGCTAAGAATTCCAGCCATTCCATTCTCATTTGTTTTCGTTCATTAGCCTTCGCTCACCGCCAGGATGATGGGACGTCGTAATCGTGGACCTCCTCGGGAAGGTCTCATACGAAAGGGAATGAAAGCAGTAGCTGGACGAGTGGGCGTGGCATTACAAGACATACGAAATGTACCCCTCACTCTTTAGCGAGTGAGGTACCTGAGCCGGGGTGAGAGCCCAGCAATTCTCACCTTCCACACACCAAGGCCACACTGTTTCCTAGCATTTTCACGGAGCGTTTATATGGAAGTTCAAGTTTAGGCGGTCATGGTGTCAGGGTTTAATAGAACCAGGGAGAATGAAATCAATGCGTTTGCCAAGATATGGCATAACATCACGGTGGCTCAAGATTAGTAAGCAGCTTTCCGGTGCCTCGTTGTTAAGGATAAATAATGACTGTGGGTTAAAATATAGTGGTGTGTAATAATGATTGATCTATCTACTGGCAAACAGCCATATTGGTGCGGAGAAGTCATAAGGCTAGCCCTATAACCTAGGCTGCTGCTGGTTAGGATAGAATATCCGTTACATTCGTATACAATTTGCGGCGGCAGTTTTCAGGTCTTTTTTTTGTGGACGTGACATTACTCTGTCTTATATAAAGCCTTTTTTGTCTTCTATATACAATGAGACGTCATCTAGAATATACAGGTTTCGATCCTCTTCTGTTAATGAATGTGAATTTATTGTTATATATATCCACTTTCGGTTTTCATAACCGCTAAAAAGTTTCTCCTTTATCGTACATAAGGGCTCAAAGTGAGATATGGATAGAGCTCGCTGAACTCATTATCAGAGTTAAGATCTATAGCGTCTTAGGAAACGACGGTAACAGGGCATTAAAAGCCTCTAATCTCAAAGATAATTGAGCCAGACAAGTCATATCAAACGGACATCAACTTGCGGTTGGAGATCATGATGTTTGCTAGCACGTATATACACATGACTCTACTCTCTGTGCTCACTAGACTAAGGAACAGCGTCCCTTGGTCGTATTTTTCTCTATCTAATAATGGCCGCCAGATAGACCTGATTGGGTTGCATCGCGCTGCAAAAGCCTTTTAATCATTGATCCAAAATGGCACATATGCCGCATAGATCTCAAAGGGAAATTTGCCTTCCCATTTCGATCGCCGCTTCTTGTCCGACCCGGGCGAATAGTTTGGGCAAGGCACAGACAGCTGCTCCTTTTTGTCCTTCACGGTAACGTGTACGTAACGACGACCTTTGACTGTATCTCCCACAAGCCCAAGTCCCTTAAGCATGTCATACAGGCCCTCCTTCACATCATGGTGATTCGAAACCGTTGCTGACAAACCATAGCAGGTCTCGGTAACCTTGTCTCGGATAAGAAAATCGATTGCTACAGTGTTCACTCTGTAAGGGAAGTATAGAATGTTATCTTCAAGATCCTCAAACTTCGTTGGTATATTTTGGCCATTAGATGAATCATCGACCTTGATTTCCACGGTCTCAGAATGCTTTCCTGCGAAGGGGAATTGGTATTGGGGTGAGATTTTGGCTTTCTCCCCGGGGGGGTCCTGTTGATCATGCTTATGTAGTTGGAGGACAATTTTCTTATTCTGCACCCATCTCCTCATTAATAGCACTTCGTACATATAACCTGCCACAGACGCTGATTGTGGGGCGCGCGAAACCATGTCATACCATTGTAGAGCCTGTTGGTAGTTCGCCGCGAATAGTGTTTCTTTCAGATAAATTTGGATGTAGGGGTTGAGCAGTTTGACGACAGGGATTGTTCGTTTTACATTCCTGTGGAGATCCATAAATTGTGGATCTCGATAAACAAGTATAACCTTGTTTGATGAATCGGGCCCAGCACCCGCGTGGAACAGAGCTCTACGCTTCTCGTCTGTCAACGCTTGCACTTGGGATCTGGTCTGGGATGTGAAGTATGCAACCCTGTCCTCTGGCGGTGGCCCTTCTCGCCTCAATGCCGTTTCATGGTCGAATGCCTCTTCGATGAAGAAGCGTGGGCCAGGACTGTAATTGTGATAGTGGCTGGAGATTTTTAGCCATTGCATCAATTCTCCCTGTTGGCTCGATCGGCTATCGTCGGCAGTACGATATAAAAATGCCCTAAAATCAGATTAGAATAAGTTTAGGATAGAGGTACCGGTGTTGGATTAACATACAGTAAAAGTGCTTCGGCTTCGCAGTAGGGATTCATGTATATCACATTAGGGTTGAAACCGTTTTGCCTACCAGCTTCCCAGCGCCGAGTCTGGCGCGATGTTGTAAATACTATTTTCGGTATCACGCCGCTATTTGCCAGATATGAAGGAAGTACTCCCCCCTTGGCTATGTAGTGAATAGCATCAGTCAAGATCCATAAGTCTACCAATTCTTTGCAATTCTGATCTTTAAGAAGATAAGATTTGCCTTTCAAATATTTATCATCAACGCGATAGACTTTGCCTTCAACGAAGAGGTAAAAGTATGGGCTTCCGCTATCGTGAATAAGAACGGGCATACGCTCTCGAAGCCGGACTGTCAGAAGGTAGTTTAGCATCCAGGTTTTCCCTTGCTATCATTAGCAGATATCATAGAAACACGATATTGCGTACCAATGCCTGGTTGACCGGAGATCACTACATGCTCTCCCTCAGTTTCCTTCAGATAATTCTTGATTCGGATGTACTCTGCTCGAACCCACAGAAAGTCTCTACGAGGTGCGTTCTTCTTTGTCGTATCAAAGCGGTGCCACAGTATTTCACACTCTTCGTGAAATGCTTGCCCGTAGGGTTCAATGTCGTCGAGGAGGTCGTCTAGGAGACGGGGTCGCCCAATAGACTCGCAGCTGGTCCTAAATGCTTGTGTTGCCGCGTCTGGAGCTGATTCACTGTCATCCTCTATCTCCATAGCCTCTTTATCGTTCCCCGAGAGATCTTGCAGGTGGGCTGCCAATATACTCTTGATACTATCGACGATCCGTTCGGCTCTATCTCTACCGGCCGAGTGAGTACCGCCGGCACTTTCGGTACCGTCGGCACTCTCGGTACCGTAAGCCTTGGCAAGAGCTTCGAGTAATGGCGCAGCGTTTGGTTCGAGTTTCTGTGCGTTGAAATGCTTTATCAAGGAGTCGGAACCCATCGTTGTATGTAGGCATGAGTTGTTGAGTATGGGAGCATAAGACGTGTGAAGTGAGAAAGAAGGATGAAGAATCAAGGGTCAGTCTAAGTGGCTGTTCCGCGGTGGAGCCAAATGCCGGATTTCAAATATGTACGAGAATAATACTCAACAGGCCACTCAATATAAGTTTGCTCTTCTTGCGCTAATTCTCTCGACCTCACACAAGTTTTTCATGAATTAAGGGGTCCAAATCCTTATCGATTGTTTAGGGCCCCTCATGAATGTTTTTGGGTAACTACAACATAGCGGGCAACATCAATCCCACTCTACCAACTGCGGAGCGAATAATGGCGAGGTAATGCCCGCTTTCTTCTCATCTATTGACTCACCCAACCCCCCACTTCAGTCTTGACCAGAAAGTAGTAACCTAATAGGCACAGGAATTATATCCAGATGAAGAGGATTGCGATACATCCTGAAGTCTGATTACCTACCTGAGATTACGGCAACTAACATCATCAGGCCATACAATCTAGATTACGACCCTGCACAGGCAGCTATGTCTCCTGGTTCCATTTCTTTTTGTGGATCCCGTCCAGAATCATTGAGATATAGAGTCGACTATACCACAACATCAAGTCATCGATTTCCCATCAAAAGTCGCTAAAGCAGGTAAAGATTTGATTCAGGACCAATTTCCGCTCTCATGTAGCACGCGAAAGAAGGCCATCACCAAGGACCTCACCACCCTCGTTCGGGAAAATTTCCCCAAACAAATAACGATACCCATCTTGACGCGCTTTCATCGAGAACGCGTCTATGATCGCAACTGTATCATTATACGACAAGACCGGTGGAGGCGGATCTAGCAGCTTACTGATACCAAATTGGGCAGTACCGTAGGTCCATTCCATATATTCAGGGATGTCGCCGTCTCCATCTAGGTGGATATGACGAAGGACTTCGTTGGAGGCTAGGAAAAGGCATCGTCTTACGTCTATTTCTCGGATATCGCGCTCCTGGCTTGAGAAGTCTATGCTGAAGGAGCGGTGGGGGACAGGATAGGGATTCGGCATCGGATTTTGTTGTAGAGTCGAGTTTGCTGGCCTACATTGCCATCAGTCGCCAAACGGGTTTCATTAGGGGCGACAGGGATAGACCTACCGGAGCGTCAATGATCCTGAAACCGAGATCTTGGAGCCGATGACCAGTGGTAGCCATAGAGATGGACTTAATATTACTAACTCGAGATGGCCTTTTGGTAAAAGCATATTCGAAGCGTCAGCTCTTATTGATCACTAAAAATGCTGTAGTACAAAGTCTCTCCCATTGAACAAGGAACAGGGAACATTGTGCTGACAGGTCATTTAGAGTGAAATCAATTAAGCGCTGCGTTAAGCGTTATACATATACTAGCGACAAGTAATACTTCCAGCGCTTTACAACAGCAGAGGCGCTCGATTGGGATGTCTTCCTCGGCTATACTGAATCAGGAGGCTAGGAGCGAGCCCCAACAGAATGACCTGAACCAGAATCAGAACCAGGCCGAGTGCGAGGCTCGCACAACCGAGAACGGCTATCAATTTAGAATTTCAAAGGTATGTATCTGACAAAGGTTACAAGATCGTATCTTTTGTGTAAAACAAAATCCTAGACCCCAGGGGCAATGGTGCCAATCGTACCGCGTGCACGAACACATGCCGATACATTTCCACGCAGCCATCTAGTAGATGATTTGGCGGCAACATACCTCAAAATATATTTCACTCGGCCCACCAAGGTCGACTGTCCGTGTAGGGGTCCGCTTTTCTACAAGGCGAATGAGACACATAGGATGAGGTATACAGGTCATTCCTATAGTTGGATGGCAGATTTCGTGACAATGCCTGCCTGCCAAGCTGTAATAATAGCAACTCAAGACTGCATTCCTGGAATCGATACTCGGACGCATGTGCGTATCCTTGGATCTCTGATTGGGAAAGCCAACATGTGCCACGGGCCCTGCCAACCGCAACAGATAAACCTACACACACGCCCAACTCCGTATCCTGCATCATCAAGTTCTTTCTCTCTCACTTCGATGTACTCTCCAAGACCTCCTTCGTCTCTTCCTCCCTCCCCAACAACCCCAAACTCCTAATCGCCCCCGCCTTCGGCGCATTCTCCCTCGGATGTGCCGCCTCCGCCCTCCTATACGCGTGCTGTAATTCCGTAACCCTCGCCGCCTGAACACAGACTCACAAATCAGCACCTGCGCTGCGAAAACCAGAGCGGCAGTGAGGAAGAGAAGTAGAAGGGGCAGATAAACCTCCTTCCTGTGGTGCAGACATTCGTAGTAGTCTTCTAGCGCTGGTAGGCATTTTCGCGCTCCGGCTGTGTCTTCGGAGTCGGTGTTCACGACGTAGCAGGCGAGAAGTTCCTGCCAGAAGGGGAAGCAGCGGGAGGGTCCTGGGGAGGTGTTAGTGGAGTGGAGATTTGATGGTAGAGCGGGCGATTGGAGGACTGATGGGAAGAAAGGGGGGTTGCTTACCGCCAGCGAGTCCGTAGCCTGAAGACATGATGGGGAGTGTACTCTTGGTCAGGTCAATTGGGGTCCGTTAGGTCTGATTGAAGATGTTTGCTCGCAGTCGGCGCTAGCGGCGCTTAATTTGCCGCCTACAGCAGTTTACCTTACTTTACGGAATTGAGTTTCAAGTTTGAAGTCCTCGTCCTACAATTAATTTTATATCCATCGAATGTCAATCCCCATAAGGTAGAGATTTGACCATTTGGAATCCTCTGTCACGACAGAACTCCCGTTCGAGAGCCAGCAACGATGAAGATGCTGCCTCCTTTGGATTCATGAAAGACGCTTCATCTCTTTTCCCACTGCCCATCTCGGGAGTCTTTCTTGTGTCTCTGCAATATCGCAGAAGATATGGAGACAACTCGGAAATCGACTGGCAATGGACATGCGTCTGTTGGGTGCTTCATTCGGAAGTATCGGAAGGCCCCTTAAGGCCGCCCGCATATTGCCCCACAACCTGCTTTACGAATCGCTAATGCTCGGATGTTTTATTTCCGATATGTGGTTGTATTTTTGTCTTCAATACTTGTTTGCCTGTCGTTCCCTTCCTGAACGCCTTTTCGTCGCTTTCCCTTCCGCATTCTAGCCTATCCTCAACATGCCTCAATTGCAAGGGTCTCTTGCAGATATTGCGAAGAAGCAACACTCACAGAAAGATGCAGATCACGATAGAAGTGATCAGAGTCAGAACTACACCAATGGCATCTCTAGATCTGGATCCGCATCCACGCCACCGGCAGACCGCTTCGACCCAGACTTCACGCAGACATTAATAAATGCAACGCGCTCTAAGGCAACACCGCGCATGCGGAAGGTCATGGCCAGCCTGATACGACATGTGCATGACTTTGCAAGAGACAACGAGATCGGTTGATGAATAGGTGGCCGCCGTTGAGATGGTAAGCGTCTGTCCCCAGGGAGCATTGATCTCGTGCTGACACTTTGCCCTTTCGTATTTAGATCAACGAAGCGGGCCGCATGTCCACTGATGAGCGCAACGAAGGCCAACTTCTTTATAGTGTCATTGGACTCGAGTCTCTCATCGATGAGATACTGTAAAAGCTTGCCACTGACGCGACTGACGCACCCACCTGTACTGCAGTCCTCAGTCCCTTTTGGCGTGCCGATGCACCGGCTCGGAGGATGGGCAAGAGGAATATGCATAATACACCTGATGGTGACAATACCTACATGCATGGAACAGTCGTGGACTATTTGACTGGAGGGCCTATTGAGCGTGCAAAGTTGGACCTGTGGCACACTGCGCCTAACGGGCTCTAGGAAATAAGACGAGAACAAAGTAGATTTTAACCTACGAAGGCGCTTCATAACTGGTAAAGACGGTCGCTACAGCTTCTACTGTTTCCGGCCGACTTCGTCCTGAAGACGGTCCCGCTGGGAAGCTGCTTCAGCTCCTCGACCAGCATTCAATGGGACCAGCATATATACATTTCATCGTTAGCGCGCCCAAGTACAAGCCGACGATCACACAGATATTCAACCGAAGGAATAAACAAATCACAGACGATGCAATCTTCGCGGTGAAGGAGAGCTTGATCGTAGACTTCCTGCCAAGAGAAGACGGCCCGAAGGCACAGTTTGGAACACATGACTTTCGCTTGGCGAAATATAGACGAGGTTAAGGAAATCTCGCTGGCTGGAACTACGGAGGAGATAGCGAGCATTGAGGCCGATGTTTTACATGGGATAAGCTAAGGCAGAACCCACATCCTGATGAGACCTACCTTGAAGACTTCAGGACCTTCACAATGGCTGGAGTGAAGACCTGCTCGTTCCAGCCACGATCAGTACAACCGGGTGGATCAACATAGCTACAAAAGATGAGACCCTTTGCGATGCGATAAAATAAAAGTTGAGGCAGAACTTACCTGTCTTGAAAAGGTCGACAAACCCTAGGCCATCTCTGGCATTTACAAAGGCAAGGTGACCACTCCTCAACACTCTATTCGTTTACCCGTGCCGCTGTTTGCTGTCGTGTGATGACCGAGTCTCTAGAATGATCTAACGGCTCCAGCATTGCCTCGAAGGGGATATGTTAAGCTGTAAATTTTCCAAGCATAGAACGTGAAATCAGCCCCAACCATTCAAATATCCATGCCAATGAGGATTTGGAGCGTCCACTGCTCATTCCGAAAGCTTGCCGCAGCTCAATTTGTTGTTCTCTTCGCTAGACGTTCAGAGTGTCATCTTTACCGGTGGGAAAGACTTCGGCCGTTAATGCGGTCCATCCTTCCGTCAAAGCTGAAAGCAGGGTATCCTATTTTTCCCGGAGCATCCGGCACTGATCCTATTCACCTGGCCTCGCCCCGCCGAAAGGGCAGGACCTTAACAGATGTGCTCTACCGATGATTCTCCACTTGTACTCTCGATGTTACAACCTCAAAGCTATCGTGACCCAGTTCGAACATGCGACAAGCTAACGGAAGGGCGTCTGCCAGCCATTACCTTTGCTGAAAGTCGTCTACAAGAGCGCAATGATGACCCAGATAGATCACGGCCTATCGGAACGACTTGGCTATCTCTGCCGTTTCAATGGGCAGGTACACTCAAGCCGCTCGACAAATTGCTTGGTGCTGTCCTGGGTAAGTATTTAAAAGGAATAGGAGCAGAGGCAAATTCGCTTGCCACGAGTCTCAGCAGTGCATTTACGAGGGTTGGTACAAGCTGACCTATAATACTACCGGAAAAGGTTCTTCGGAGAGTATTTCGCGCCGGACTCATCTCAGGATTCGATCCCTTGAAGGACGAATCTCTCGCTTAAGATGGTGGGGTTCTCTCGTTGGGCTTCCGAGGCGCCGCGCAGCCAGTTCTATACCATTTGACAGCTACGTGTTGTCGAGGGACCAGATAATTTTCGCTTCTGGGAGCGGTGTCCTCATTAAAGGGAGGATCTGCACAGGATAGTCACATGGGGCCTCCCTCTGGCTCAACTTCACCAGCTGATAGCATTTTAGGCATCATTCTTTGTCCTTCTTCTTCAGTTCCAAGCATACGTTTCCTTGACGGTCGTAAAAATGGCTGCGCGGATAATATTGGAGAGCGCTTTTAAATTCTCCGTGATCAGCGTTCTTATTCAACCCTTCTGCAGCCTTTCCATCATATGATTGGATTCCAGCCGGGTACCCGCATGGATAGCGGTTCGCCTCCAAAGTCTCTTGCAGCCGTAAAGAATTCATACGGCCGTGAAGTGCGTCAGCAGCGCATCACTCGACGATAATTATATCACTTAGTGAAGCTTTTGGGAGTTGAGGGAGTGAATCTCCGAGATCCTCATGAAGTTAAATAAGATTCTTGCGTCGGGCAAACGTGGCCGTTACTTGGGACAACTCTTCATCTCACCTTGCCACCTTCACTAAGGTAGTTTAGAGGTTCATCAAGTCAGATTTAAACCCGTTAAGATGCACAATTCTTGGCAATTTCCTCACCATCGTCTCATCGAATTTCTTCCATCGCGTTCCAACCCCTTTCATACCTAGGCTCAGCAATGACTGCAGCTTCAAGTATGGAAGCCGACCCTCCGATTACAACTGACATCCGGAATCAAGACATCGATAAGATTATTCGTGCTTGTGCTGAAGCCTGTGGGGTTGGTTGCGAGGTCCTTGAGAAGATTTGTCCGGCTTCGGAAGAGCAAGAACATCGCATGGACCATCACATAAAAACAGGATCATCGTACATGATGCAGATGGTCCTGCATTACGAGGGCGAGCTGAACCAGAGATTTCTGCTTCGCGTTCTGAGCGCAATACGCTTTAAAAATCACGTCTTGCGTACAAGGCTGATTAGATACGAAGGCCGGGTTTACCAGGTTATTTTGCGGGATTCCATCGTATTCCAACAGGCAGGCGTTAGCCTTCACCTCTTCTTAGCACAAAACTCTCAGGTACGCATGAACTACGGCACTCCGCTATCTCGATATGCCTTCGTCTGGGAGCCGCATGGCGAATCATTCTTTGTTTGGTCGGGTGAGCCACTACAGTCAGAGTCCAAACCCAAGTAGAGATTCATATCCTGACGTTCCATCATTAAAATTAGTTCACAACAGTGCTGTCGATGCGTGGTAGGTTCTATTCTCCTCTACTACCACTTTGTTGCTGACTTCGCATAGGACGTTAAGCTTGATCTTTGACGACCTTCAAACCGCGTGTTCAGACCTCGAGGCCTATTGCAAACTTCCTTCACGCCCGCCTTATGGGCGGTACGCAAGATGGCTTGAAACGCGCGCCTATGAAGCTGGACTGACGTTCTGGCGTACTCGTCATCCGGTCTTCGACAGCCTTGTATACGAGTTTCCAGTACTTGGACCGAGAAACGCTACCTCGGTATCTACTATGAAGAGTAAGAAGCTGCTGCATCTGCCAAAGGTGGAAAATACAGAGTTCAGACTGCCTGCCATGGGACGTATGTACTTTCCTCACTGATCATTCCCGTTACTGCATCGGTCCTTGATCCAATAATACGCCTTCTGAACAAAAACTTCGTCGATTTCGGGATCAATTTATCATTCGATTGGCTATCCTGAACACAAGGTACTGACCTTAAATCTGCGCAGATGCTGCCTGGGTTCTCACCATAGCCAACTTGCTGACACAGAAACACCTTCCGTTTACGAGCAGAGACATATCGTTCATCTCTATAGTCTCTGCCCGCAGAAGCAGCGTCTCAGGAATCAGGCACATCATGGGCCCCATCAGCGCTCGAGTACCGCTACGGATCAATCTCTCCCCAAACATGTCACTCGAGGACCTCATGCGTAACATCGGGCCCCAACTGTCATCAATGGTCGGCTTCGAAAACTGCGCCATGAAAGCTTTGAGCAAAGAAGGCGCTTTCCAGAACATACCCCAGCAAGCCGTCTTCAGTTGGAACACACAGGACAGAGACCTGTCGTCCAAGCGAATCATCTGCCACGACAAGGAAGCAGCGCCGGCCGTTTTGGCATACCGAGAAGACCTCTCGGTGCCCTTTGCTCATGACTATGGTCTCCTGTTCGAGGTGTACGAACACGGAGAGCATATTGCCATCTACGCGAGCTGGGACCACAATCTCGTCTCGGTGGACCTGGTTGGGCGGTTGGTGAGGGACTTTGAGGAGTTGCTGGTGCTGGTTATTAAGATGGGAGGCGCGAGTGTGCAGGAGCTGCTGGCGGAGCATGGGGCGGGCGGGTCGGGGAAGGTGGTGGGTGTGAAGGGCCAGTGAGGTGGAGGGCCGAGGGCATGCAACGTGGTGTCTGGGCGTATGATGGCGAGAAGATGGCGGGTGAGAAGGATGTGCGCGGAGGAAGCAAAGGGCAGACAGACTAGAGGGGCGTCTTGAGCCGAGTGTCCTGCATGCACATGGAATACCACCTAATACAACATACCTAGCGATTAGATAGGCGATAGATAGGCAATGGATCGGAATTTAATAATCATAAAAATGCGTCGTGGGAATTTTCCAGAGTCCAGATGAGCTTGTTTGTGCTGGACTGCTGCGTGTATTGGTCCTTGGTCGTACTCACGGGGCAGAGATGAGCTCTTCCGGTCCCACATTCACGGTAAGATATGCGTTAGAGTTATACTACTATACTCACATGGGGTCTTTTAGGTTCGAGATGTTGGTTGTGAGACTGGTGCGCCGAGACCCGCATGATGCATCAGAATGGCAATCAGACTCTGCGTATGCTCGATCTTAGCGCGGTGGTTTTGGGACTTTGGGAGTGTGGGCAATGAAAAAGAGATGAGAAGAGGGGGAAGGGCGGAAATTGGCGCGTGGAGTGTGAGTGTTTGGGATTAATGGGATGCTGGGTCTAGGATAGGGATCGGTGAATGCTCGGATCTGGTCTCGACGGTGCCTTTCTGGACTCATCTCACTGACGGCTGTCCGGTTGGTTCCTGCGGGCTGGAGTAATGATGGTAAGGGGGCTTTTGTTAGGTGGTGCTGGCGCTCTAGCTGTCTGAGTGCGCTGGTTCTGTTGTTTGTAGTGAAGGGGGCGGGGAGGTGAGATTGGGGCTGGTGAGGGGGGAGTGAGGGAAGAGAGGAGAGAGAGATTTGTGCTGTTATTGTTGATTCTTTGGACTGCTCAAGTGGTTGCTATGCGGCTCGTTGGACACGTAAATCGCTGCCCTCACGCTTTCTTCGCGTCCTTCGCCTGCTCTCGTTGGATCCCTGTGCAAAAAGTTTGAGTCAGCGTTGCCTCTTTAGGATAATACACTAATGTCGAAAACACGCTCGTCAAGGACAGAGCATCTGTGCTTCTGAAGGTGTGCCTCGACGCCCGAACGCGGAGGAAAATGGCTCAGAAGATGAAAAACCTACACTTAGCACCCTCCTGCGCCTGCTTCTCCATCTCTTCCTTGCTCATCTCCTTGATCCGGTGCGGACTCGGCACATGCCTTCCCCTCTCCACCCCCGGCCTCGCCAGCATCCTCTCCTCCCACTTCTTCAAATGCGGGAACTCATCGATATCGATACCGGCCCATGCGGCCGCGGTGACCCAGCCCCAGTGCGCAATGTCAGCTATCGTGCACTTGTCACCTACCAAGTATCCGGACGAGGAGGTGGCGAGATGAGTATCCAGGACCCCGTACAGGCGGCGGGTTTCGTTTTGGTAGCGCGAGATGCCGTAGTCGATTTTCTCGGGGGCGTAGCGGAAGAAGTGGTTCGCTTGGCCTTGCATGGGTCCGACGCCGGCGTTTAGGAAGAAGAGCCAGTTGTTCACTTCGTAGGTTTCGCGGGAGCCGGCTGGGTAGCTGATTTTGTGGTCGACGCTGTCGTATTTTTCGACCAGGTATTGCATGATTGAGCCGGATTCGAAGAGGCGGATGGTTTGGCCGTCGGAAAAGGTGTCGGTGAGGGCGGGGATGCGGCCGTTGGGGTTGATGGCGAGGAAGAAGGGCTCCTTTTGGGTGTTTTTGGTTATGTCGATTTTGTGGGTTGTGTAGGGGAGGCTGGAAATGGAAAGGGGTGGTTAGAGAGGGGTTTGAGAAGGCAGATGGTAGGTCAGAGGCGGAACGGGGAGGAGACAAAGGGGGTCAGACCCGAGTTCTTCAAGAGTGATAGAGATCTTTATGCCATTGGGAGTTTGGGTTGTGTAGAGATTGATACTGGGGGTTTTGTCGGCTGAAGACATTGTGGGAAGTTGTTTGGTCAATTGGAAGACACGAGACAGCATAAAAAAAGAGGGTGTTTGGGACGAAAGGAAAAACAAGCGAAGCAACGAATATATAGATATGTTGACTAATTGTGCAATGGTGTGATTTGTAATGCAAAAAGATTCAAAGAGTGGGGACCCCGCAATTGACGCGCAACCGACAGTGATGGTGGTGATCTCATTCCGTGCTGCAAGGTGAATGTCGGCTTTTGACGCGCATTGCTGCTGCATCTCGAAATTTAGATGCTCAAGCATACATTTCCCAACATACTTGCAACTTCCTCAATCTTCTCAAGATGTCGCATTTTGCTAACATGACCGAAGCTTCTTCGGCTGCCATGACGCCATACCTTTGGTCAAGCGGCAGCGCTGAACGCTCCAAGGAATTACCAAACCATGTTGATGTTTGCTCCCGTAGACCCAGAAGTGGCCGGCAATGGGTGCGCGGGCACTACTCCAACCTAAGCACTTCTCGCATAATTTCCACTTGGGTACTGAATGCTATAGGCAGTCTAACCCATAGCAAAGAAGCTCCACGTTGACAAGGCGGAACTCTCGGTACACTTCACGAAGCTCAGCGAAGGCAGCTCCTGACATGATGTTGATATGAATCTGCCTGTACTGGGTTGCTTTGCGGCCCATGTTGTCAGAGCATGAACGGGTGCCCCTGCTCCCGAAACGTGAACATTTTTCCAGAAAAGTGAATATCTTTCCAGAAACGTGCCCCTCTGGCATATTTAGACTTCCATTCAATATCCACACACCCGCTCTTGCCCAAGACTGAAAAGCCGTGTCTCTTACTTGCGTCGCGCAAAGCCTGGCCATATTCCCTTGTCCATAGCTTTCTAGTGATATTGCCGTCTTTGTCAACTTTGAACACGCGATGTTGAAAATTGCCCGGGCTTCCTCTTATCGTGGGTACGCTCATGATGGATCGCTGTCAATCTCTCTCCAATCTCCACATTCAGCCCAGGATCTTTGTGGCCTTGTCGTGATGCTAGACTGACCATTTAAACTGCGCTCTGTAGCCCCGATCATGCATTATGTCCTGAAAAGGAGTTCCTAGATCCTGAAGCCTTCCAATTTGATTGATGTATGGTCAGCGATTGGAGACTCTCCTAAGCCCTTGTAGGAGCCACATTGGAGGGCAAGGGAATTGAGAGAAGACTTGTACTGTAGGGACTTGATCCAAAAGCAGCTTACTTCAATGAACATGTCAATTGTCGCTTGGCTGGTCATGGATAATCTTGATCGCGAAGTCAGATTGATGGCACAAGCAGAGACGGCTGACTAATCGCGGAATAAAGCCGTCCAGAGCTCTAGGATTTGAGCCTCAGCCAGCACCTCGGCAGTTGTCCTTGTCATCCTGCTTTTGCTACATTGTGAAAGCCGAAGCTGCCTGGATGAGGTTGAGCATGGAGGTAAAGTCTCGTTGATCTATGTTGAATGGGAGATTCACCATGGCAAATCCACATATAATACTGGCAGCAGTTTACCATGCTTCCAACGCAGATATCCCAGCTTTACGCCAGCTGGTAGACCGACCAAATGCCCTAAAGCTTGAGCTCACACTACGAATCCTCCTTACATTCCTACCCGAAGGTACAGAGCCTGGGCTATACGTTGATCTAGTCCGCGAGCTTGCCGATGTCCAATCAAATCCTGGAGGCCGTATCACTCCAATCTTCACCGAAGATCCTGAGCAGATTTCATCAGACGATGAAGCCCGCGTCCGGGTGCGAAGATTACGCCTGACTCCATTGCGAAATCCCAAAGCTCATTACAATCAAGAAACAGACCCACTCACCCTCTTCCTATTACACCAAGCCCACAAGATAGACTCGGAGACTGGCTCGCTGGATCTTGTCTGTCAGCTCCTGGAGCCCTTCATCGACCATTCCGAGGTTCTACGAACATGGATGCTGTCGAATCTACTACCACTACTACGTCTAGACTACGAATACTATCCTCAGTCGGGAACTTCCCATTCTTTGGTAGACTTCGAACAACTCGATGGCAGCATTGCTATTCAGTCACTACTTTCAAAGGCTGCCCAGCGGAATGATGAAAGAGATACAAGAGAAATTGGCAGAGATCTTAGAGGGCTAGTCGGTCCATGGATGTATGGAGAGAATACAAGGAAGCGTCGGAAGCTCAGCCATGGCAGGAGAAGACGAAGCTTGATCACTGGAGCCCGTGCGACAGAAGAAGAATCACCTGTCGAGGAAGAGGCGCTGGACTGTGGCTGGTCTCTTGTGAACGAATGGCTCTTAGATCTGGGACTTCGGGACTTTCCACGAGCCGTAAATGCTATGGCACATTGGGATGGGCCTTGTGATGTTGACTACGGAGACTGGGGCGCAGCTACCCAGCCAGCTGATGAGGAAGACTTACGAGTCCAGACTCAGCGATACTCACAAGCCGGTCTGGCCGCTCTTTATGCTACAAACGACAGTTCCCTCGAGACTATCATTGGTTCCCACAGAGTGCTATTGCAGACGGCAAGATTAATGGATCTTGATGAGCCACCAGATCTCAAAAGATCCGATGAGCCCGTTACAAGTGGAGTATCCCGGGAATATTTGGACAGTCTTTCACCAGCGCACCTCCTTCACAATGCGCTTCTGCGGCCCCATAACCCTCTGACCTTTCCTACAAGTTCTGCTATATCTTTGTTCAATCTTATACTTACCTCATGTTACAAGCTGTTGAACCTAGGAAACATTAAAACCAGCAGAAGCGTGGCAGAGCTGGCCCTTTTTGGAACCGAAGCAGATCAAGTCTCAGAATTAAAGAAGACACTGTACACGTTGAAGGCTGAAAAGATGGACGAGAAGCTGTGGGCCTCCATTCGGAGGCAGATGTTATGGCTGCAAAATTGGGAGCATCAACCAATTGATGCAGGAAAGTCTCGTGGCATTTTCAGTAAGGTCACGAAGACTGAATTAGAGGTCGAGTTGTTGCGGGCGATGTTGGAAGGGGGCTGCTACAGCCTTGCCGAGGACATCTATTGCAAGCAAAATACCCCAGCAATCTCCAAGGACATCGTGGAAAGTACAGTTTTAAACGCAGCATTGTCTGCTTACGACGCTGCTAGTAATGGCAACAGAACTAGAGGTGGTGTTCGTAAAGCCTCTGAGATAATCTCGACATTTCGGAATCACTTTCCAGGCTCGATGCAATTCACGCAGACTACCGCTCTTCTTTCCGCTACGCATGCCATGTCATTCTACTCTCTCACTCTTCAACACGGCGTTCCGTTTCAGCCAGTAAATATACGAGCTCACAAAGATCCAATGTCTTTGATAGGCAAAATTCTTAATCAAAATCCACGAAGCTATACGCATCTAGATAATTTACTCGAAATAGGCCAGAACCTCGTAACAGCAGGTCTTGCATACAGTATGCACGACTCGACATCTGCGGCTTTTTATGTCGACAGAGATCCACAGCAGCAAGCTCTCGTCGCAAGGCGAAGAATCACTCGTATGGCTATCGAAGCTGCACTGGAAGAGGACGACTTTGATACAGCATATTCCTATGTGGTCAACCGTTTGGCGGCTGTCCAACCTGGGCAGAATACAGCGGAATCACTGCAGGGATCTGGGACGCTGCAAGATGATATATCATGGCGAGCAGCGTATGCAGCAGGCCGTTATCCAACAAGCAATGCAGGCAACTCGGCACTACGGCGCTTGGAACAACGCATGGACCTTCTCTCTCAAGCTTTGTTGTTAGCACCACCATCAGCATTGTCAGAAGTCTTGACAGTATGGCAGAAGTGCGAGCAGCAGGTGACTGCGCAGATTGCAAAAGAGACAGAGGACGAACAGAAGTGGGATGAGAAAGGGGACCGCAAAATACCCGGGGATTTCGCTGCAGGTCCGAGTCCTATTGCGCAGAAGGCTCGTGATCCAAGCCGAAGCGCGCTGGTGGAGGAGGCGCCTATTGGGTTGTTTGACATCGCGAGAGGGGCTGCCGCTACACTCAGCAAAAACGCATTTCCTCTACGAGGGTCGCAGAAGACGGCGTCATCTTCTGCAAAGAGTTCGCATGAGAGGCCCTTGAGCGGTATCAGTACTGGGAGCAGTGATGAAGGTAGTGTCGGAGGAGCAGGAGGACTGGGGAGAGTGAGGAAGAGGGATATGGTTAGTAGCATGGTGACTGGGGGGCTTGCATCTGGAATTGGATGGGTCATTGGTGAGTCAAAGTGGATTCGAGTTGAGTCAATGGCTAGCTAAGTGATCCTCTAGGAGCGCCTCCAGTGAGACAGGAGTGACTTTGACTGAAAGCTAAATCTCATACGGAGAGAGGCGAAATAGTCTAGAGCGGAAGTAATGCGAGGATTGAGATAGGCATCTAGAGAAGCCAGCAACTCGAGGCCTTTGCTTTAGCAGCGTATACCACTGTGACCATGAACACAAATTGACTCGAGGCTTATGAAGCTTATCTGAAAGTAGATTCAGAAACATAAACAAGTATTCAACTAGGGTAACTGCAAAGCAATCGAGTAGTATTGAGTGGGATTGTAGCCCACGTAGCCCACACCGTGACACATAAGTGGCGGAGTTTTATGGCAAAGATCCCCACGATTCCACATTCGGACTAGATCAAGGATTTAGCCGTGGGCAGCGCACATTAAAACTCCTCACTCGTCCGTCCTTCTTGCACTTCTTCTTTTTTTTCCTCCTTGTCAGCTTCATACCATTCTTCAAGCAAGAATACCTGAGCAGTATGCATCATCCATCTCACATCCTCCTTTACTTTGAGCTGACCGAACATTATAGATCCCTCTTTCTATAAATTCCGCAATACTCAGTCATCATACCACACACCATACCCGTTCAACCACAACACAGCAACCATGGGTAAAGAGAAGATGCACATTAACGTGGTCGTTATCGGCCACGTCGACAGGTATGATTAAATCAGCCTGTCTTCAACCATGGCATTGCGCTGACTATAGCAGTGGAAAATCGACTACCACCGGTTCGACTTCGAGCTCTCCCCATACGTTCATTACACACACTCATACATCACAGGTCACTTGATTTACAAGTGCGGAGGTATCGACAAACGTACAATCGAGAAGTTCGAGAAGGTACGTCTATACTGTTGAGCCTCGAAGCCTTGCTGCAGCGAATGAGTCACCTTTTAATTTGGTGGGGCACTTTTTGCCCCGCGCAAAATTTTCTTATCGCTTCAGTGCAAGATTCCCATGACAACGAATTCTGACGTCCATCATAGGAAGCCGCCGAGTTGGGCAAAGGTTCCTTCAAATACGCATGGGTTCTCGACAAACTAAAGGCAGAGCGTGAGCGTGGTATCACCATCGATATTGCGCTATGGAAATTCGAGACCCCCAAATACTACGTCACTGTCATTGGTACGACTCAACGGAGTGCAACTCTTAGGTTGGGATCATCACTGATAGCTTGCTATAGATGCTCCTGGTCACCGTGACTTTATCAAGAACATGATCACGGGTACCTCGCAGGCCGATTGTGCTATCCTCATCATCGCCGCCGGTACTGGTGAATTCGAAGCTGGTATCTCCAAGGATGGCCAGACTCGCGAGCACGCCCTCCTTGCCTACACCCTTGGTGTCAAGCAGCTCATCGTCGCCATAAATAAGATGGACACTGCCAAGTGGTCCGGCGACCGTTACAACGAGATCATCAAGGAAACCTCCAACTTCATCAAGAAGGTCGGCTACAACCCCAAGACCGTTCCTTTCGTTCCTATCTCTGGATTCAACGGCGACAACATGATCGACGAGTCCCCCAACTGCCCGTGGTACAAGGGTTGGGAGAAAGAGACCAAGACGAAGACTACTGGCAAGACTCTTTTGGAGGCCATCGATGCCATCGATCCCCCATCTCGTCCCACCGACAAGCCCCTTCGTCTCCCTCTCCAGGATGTGTACAAGATTGGTGGTATTGGCACGGTTCCCGTCGGACGTGTTGAGACTGGTGTCATCAAGGCTGGCATGGTAATCTAGCCCTCTGCGCTTAGATATAATCGTACACTAACCTTTACTTATCCAGGTTGTGACCTTTGCCCCGGCTAACGTGACCACTGAAGTCAAATCCGTTGAGATGCACCACGAGCAGCTTGTCGAAGGTCTTCCAGGAGATAACGTCGGCTTCAACGTCAAGAACGTCTCCGTCAAGGAGATCCGTCGTGGTAACGTTGCTGGTGACTCCAAGTCCGACCCTCCTAAGGGTGCCGATTCTTTCAACGCCCAGGTCATTGTTCTCAACCATCCTGGCCAGGTTGGTGCTGGTTACGCACCAGTGCTCGATTGCCACACTGCCCATATTGCCTGCAAGTTCTCCGAGCTCTTGGAGAAGATCGATCGTCGTACCGGTAAATCCATTGAGAACGCCCCCAAATTCATCAAGTCTGGTGATGCCGCTATTGTCAAGATGGTTCCCTCCAAGCCAATGTGCGTTGAGGCTTTCACCGATTACCCACCTCTGGGACGTTTCGCCGTGCGCGACATGAGACAGGTATGGATCTACCCACATGGTGCTTTCATTCTCTTACTGACACCTATCTCTAGACCGTTGCTGTCGGTGTTATCAAGTCTGTGGCCAAGACCGAGAAATCCGGCGGTAAGGTCACCAAGGCCGCCCAGAAGGTCGCTGGCAAGAAATAGAATATCGTATGACATTTGAGTTGAGAAGCGAGAGGTGTTTGTGGTGGGCGATGGTACAACATGACTGGTCACTACAGATCAAGCATATTGGCATCGTGGTTCATTCTAGCGCTGTCTTCATCACACTATTGTCATACCCTTTTATTCTTCCTTTGGCGTCTTCGATTACAACTAGCATGCGGCAATGGCCTTACGAATCTCGGCGACGATCAGATGAGGCCAGCTGTTTTCCTTGGTCCGACAACAAAATGATGAGGTGAGGAGGGGTTAGTGCTCTAATGGCTTGTTAGATAGATCTCTGTCTGCTGGAACCAATTCAAGCTATTAGAGGCAACTGCTTGTGTTCTTTGACTATGCTGTGATGTGTTGATTGATAAATATCGGTCACCCCTGCGATGTCTACTGCTACAGACAACCGACAAGGTGAAAGATATGTATGATTCATAGTACTACGGAATTATCCTTTGCTACTTAGGAACCTATTGCCTGGCTCGTTCCATCATTTTGAATCAGCCAGGGTAAAGTTGTATACATTGGTACGAGATGGCCGTTGTTGATCACTCGGAGCAGGGACGCTGCTCTCGTGGGGCTACGGTGGGAAGATGAAGAGGGAGAGATAAGGGAGATGTCTGTCCTCTCCTCGACAACCCGAAACCCAATTCTTCTTGTACACCTCCAGGCCAGGGAACGAGCTCTCTAAAGTACTGTCATCTGCATCACGTTGGCTGATGCCTCACTCATGTTGACGTCTAACCACAACATAGAGCCATTTGTTAGAAACACTGGACGTACTTCTGCGCCCATCCGACCAGCTAGATCGGCGCCTTGAGATTGATGTTTCGGATGGAGGGTCAATACTTAGATCTGAACCTGCCATTTGTCAATGTATCCACGCTCGTGAGTTCTAATTACGTAGAACTGTGGAACGGGCGAAGAACCAGAACCATACAAATTACACCCCCTTCCTCCCTCCGAGCCCGCTTGAACACCGCCCGCCTCGTCTTCACATGGCTCCTGTACAAAGGTCCCGCGTACGCCTTTTCCTCCTCATCGTCCCACCATTCACCCTCGAGCTCCTCTTCCTCTTCCCCGTCCCCTTTCCTACCGTTCTTGTAAATATAATGCCGCACCACTCCCGCCATCTCGCCCGTCGCTTCATCGACGGCTTTTACGAACCGCACGTTTGGCGATGTGGTACACTACACAAGATGCCCCCACCACCCCCACGCAAATTGCTAGGCATCTTGTTCACTTACGAGTGTAGCGAATATTCGTATCGTGTTCCCATACGATTAGTGGGGTCACGGTTAACGAATAGCTTCAAGAGAAGCCAGGCACCCTCATCCATAACCGTAACATGGTAGGAACCTGGCACTACTCAGCCCTATCGCTTGTACACTATAGAGTTTAAACTCGTTGGATATACTACGATTACGCTTGGTCTTGAGCGGACGACGGACATTCTAGAAGGATGCTTCTAGTAGGTTTTCAAGATCCAGGAAACAAGTCTACTGTGTAAAGCTCTGCAATCTCGCTGAATCTTCAAGACCTTCAGCCTCCAGTAGTGACTGGATTCACTAAGCAGAATTCTTAAGATCGAGGGTACTGGACTCTAGTCTACAACGCTGAGGATTTCCGTAACGAGGTGTCTCCTGAAGTAGTCTCACCATAACCGGGATTTCTATCGGCCATCGCTGTTGTTCTCGTAAAATAGTGTTGTAGCTAAAAGTGCGTTGAATCTTCAATCTCAATGACAGTCTCACAGATAAAACGACAATACACATTTCGGCCTCGATAATATTAAAACTCGTAGTGATGCTACGTCTCTTATATCCTCCATATCGAGCTTTAACTACTTAGCGCTATAGAAGATAGATTTCTTATAAGATTTACTCTTTAATTCAAAGTACACTCTTATATTCGTAACCCTTCAACAGATACTAAACTCGGGATCTATGCCTTCTACGGTGCGGGTACTTAGTAAGCTCGGTAAATTCGTTCCCTTGTTGTCTTGGCATGGAATCACGCTAAAAATCGAGTCAAATCTGGCCCGTCCTCATCCTCTTGTCCACCCCATCTTTTCTTTACTATACTGACATATTACGCTGAATCGACAGCTAGCAATCATCGACATGGCTTGGCGCAATCAAGGTATCACAGGCTCGAACAATATCCCTTTGGGAGCTCGTCGTCGCTTTGGAGGCAGCGATTCAGCTCCACCACCTGACGATGGAGGCTACAATCCGTCTCAACCTCAAGCAGGGCTTTCAGATGGGAACTACAAGCGTGGTCGCAGCCCTGAGAGAAGTAATAAAACTGACTCAAACAATCCTGAGAACCAAGCTAACATGCTACCAGCTGAGGTCGTTGCTGATGGAGAAAGGCGTCGCAAGAAGAGAAATAGATGGGGGGACGCTGCTGAAAACAAGGCCGCCGGCTTGATGGGCTTGCCTACTATGATAAAAGCAAATATGACAACTGAACAACTCGAAGCATATACCTTGCACTTGCGTATTCAAGAGATCAGTGAAAAGCTAAGAATCAACGACGTTGTGCCAGCAGATGGCGACAGGTATGTTCTCGGTTACCGAACCTATACAACATCCTCTCAACTCACTTTCAACTAGGTCCCCGTCTCCTCCACCTCAATACGACAACTTTGGTCGTCGTGTCAATACTCGCGAGTATCGCTATCGCAAGCGCCTTGAAGATGAACGTCATAAGCAGATCGAAAAGGCCATGAAAATCATCCCTAACTATCATCCACCGTCTGACTACAGACGTCCAACTAAGACACAGGAGAAGGTCTATGTGCCGGTCAATGATTACCCAGAGATTAACTTCAGTACGATAACTAACCCTACCCTAACCCATCTCTCTTGTCATATTTCCTAGTTGGTGATGCGTGCGGCATCCCTTGGAGGATGCAGCATCTGTCACCGCTAACCCTCAATGCCATACTCACACACTGTCATACCTTTTGACTTGCAAAGACTAACACCTAGCTTGCGCTACTACTAAAGTTGGACTACTTATCGGGCCTCGTGGCAACACATTGAAGAAGATGGAAACAGAGTCTCTCGCAAAGATAGCCATTCGAGGCAAAGGATCCGTCAAAGAAGGAAAGGGCCGATCTGACGCAGCTCACACCAGTAATCAGGAAGAAGATTTACATTGTTTGATCATGGCCGACACCGAAGAGAAGGTCAACAAAGCGAAGAAGCTTATCCATAACGTCATCGAAACCGAAAGTCACCACCAGAAAATCGAGAAATGTCTTTTAGCTAACAGATACCAGGCCGCTTCCATTCCCGAAGGTCAGAACGAGCTCAAGCGTAACCAGCTTCGTGAGCTTGCAGCTCTCAACGGTACCCTCCGTGATGATGAGAATCAGGCATGTCAGAACTGTAAGCATATCTCCTCGGAGTTTTTCAATGCACATACTAAAGGTTTATCAGGCGGTCAAATCGGCCACCGCAAGTACGACTGCCCCGAGCAGCGCAACTTCACTGCCAATATCATCTGTCGTGTTTGTGGCAATGCAGGCCATATGGCTCGTGACTGTCCTGATAGACAACGTGGAGCTGATTGGCGCAACGGTCCACCAACAGCAGCAGTACCTGGCCGCCCTGCTGCTGGACGTATTGGTGGAGGAGATGCTGTCGACCGCGAGTATGAGGTGAGATGCGCCGCTTTCTGTTCCTCATCACATGCAAATTCTGACATCATCTCAGCAACTCATGAACGAGCTTTCTGGCGGCGCTCCCAGCGGTGAAGCACCACAACGTATCGAAGCTGGACCTGGTGGATATGACAACGGTCGAGACGGCTTCGCAGGTGGCGAAGGAGATCGCGACCTCAAACCATGGCAGCGTGGACCAACGGGTGCCGCTGCTCCTTGGCAACAGCGCGGCGGAGATGACCGTCGTGACGAATTCAATCGTGATGGTGGTGCCGCACCGCCATGGGCCGCTGGTCGTGGTGGCGGCGACAATTACGGCGGCTACGGACAAGGTGGTGGTTATAGCGGTCCTCCTGGTGGTGGAGCTGCTCCTTGGCAACGACAGGACAATGCTCCTCCACCTCCTCCCTCTGGAGATCAGTACGGCTATGGTGGATATCCCGGTGGCTATGGAGGCGCAAACGGCGCCTACGGTGGTCAGCCGGCTATGGGAGCTCCTCCTGGTCTTGGGGGAGGGGCTGGTGGTCTTGGTGCTCCACCAGGTCTGAGCGCTCTGTTCCAGAACTATGGCGGGAACGGAGCTCCTGGCGGGGCTCCTCCACCACCACCATCGGACGATCTTCCTCCACCGGTAAGTTTCATCTCCATGTGTCCGAGAAAAAATGCTAATGTAGCAACAGCCTCCAAGCGACCAGCCTCCCCCACCTCCACCTGGGAACTAAGACATCGGAGCCACCTTTCCGTCAATTCAGGTTAGCTAGGTTAGTGAGGCACCGGAATGTCGTTGGCTTTGGGCTCGGAGATCGGCTTCTACAGATCCACTTTGTTGTTTTGACAATATTTCGAGAAGGCAAGACCACATCTATGTATGCAAGAACCGGATGTCAATAGAACCCTCCAATTTGCCCGTTCTACTCTACAAACTCTCCATAAAATTGAAAGGCAGCAACGCGTACTTTATTCTTCCTCCCCAAGTTGGTCATACTACACTCCGCGCATTGATCGTCTCAGCTATGTAGCATGGAAGCCATTCCAAAAAACAGACTCGAGTAAGTATACTCCAACGACACAATGTCTTCCGCTTTCAAAGCAACCCACTCTCGACAACGACCGCGATGATCATGCTTGCCGCACACCCGTCATCACCTTGACTTTTAATAAGATAGACAGACAAGGGACCTCCACTCCACCAGAGCCGCAACGACCCTTGATCTCGACATCTATTCCCGGGAATTGCGGGGACCTGCGAAATGTACTATATGAGAAAGGATAACGACGGGCCTCTTGTAAATCCTCATGTCCCTAATCTTGGGTGTGGAAGTATGCTTTCGTATTTTGTGGAGCATGTGGATTAAGCTCGGAGGGCTTGCACCTGCAGATACGTAGTACAAGTGGAAAAGTACAGCACGGAGTACCTACCGAACCTAACTGTTCATGCGCAAATAGTAGCACTCGTGCTATATAGCATTGACTTTTGAAAGTCAGTGAAAATAACAACGGCTCGATAAGATTAATGGCGCCTTTGGTACATGGACTTTCTGAATCTGTAGATGCCAATATGCATGTACTCAGTACTCTAAATGTTTGTTGTATCTTAGGGATGAAATGATTGGCCTGCAGTGAAGAGTTCGGGTGCGGAGATGCGACCGACGATCGTAAAGTAGTGGTGGTAGCGCTTGCTAGATTCCCTCCCGATTGAAGTCAACTCCACGGAACGAACTTGTCGTTACCCAATTGCTTGTCGTGCTGTGCACATCATCCCGATCCTTACTTTTCTCGCCTTGCCCGTGGCTAAGTCTCCTCTCAGTGCTTCCTCGCTTGACCTATTTGCTGCCCTCCTGCCCATCCCGCGTAGTTCTTCATGTGAGGGCAGGGAACGGCGCAATCAAAACACCTTCACCGCCCACCATGACTCGGCCCAAGGTCGACCCAGACAAGAGACAGCGAACCGCCAACGCGTGTGATAGTTGTAAACGGAGGAAGCAAAAGGTTCGTCGCTTCTTTCATGCTCCGCCACAGCCAATCAATTGACCACTACCGCTGCCACTACGCTGCGTCGAGTACTTCCTCATCCGTTTACATCTTGCATAACCTTTCTTGCATTGACAGCTAACGTTCTCATCAGTGTGACGGCGGGCAACCCTGCAGTACTTGCGACAAGAAACACTTCACGTGTACCTACAATACCACCGACCCCACTCGGGATGGTTCCTCTCCTGCCCAGCCTTCGGCCAAACGGCGCGTCAAAGAGAGCGACGCCTCTGGCAGACCGGGTTCTTTCAACAATGGAGCAAGCCCATCAGCTGCCAACCACCTTGCAAACGCGCCTCGAGATCTACAATCATACCAGCCCAATGTTAGCACAACATCTGTTGGGAATACTGCCAGGCCTATCGGCTATTTCCCACACAGAGGCGACTCGAAACCAGCGATAAAAGTCCATTCTGACAATGCGTCGAATAGTGGTGGAGATGAAGAGGCAGACAATCAGACAATGGCTCGAATGTTGGACGATGGCAGGGGAAGATTGGTATACATAGGCGACGCCTCCACACTCTCTTTCTTGCAGCTACTTCGCATGATTGTCGAGACTGCAGTGGGCCCGTCTCCCTTTTCCTTGGACCCAGAGCGTCACAAAATCATGGAGACTCCATTCTCACTGCCAGCAAACACCGAACTTACCCATCTATTGCCTGAGAAGCAGACCGCAATGATTCTTGTGGACTCCTTCTTCGTCCACGTTAGTATTGCACCAAGGTAGTCCAGTACAAGCTACTGACCCTTCTTAGACTCACGCTTTGATTGAGGTGTTTGACGAGAAAGCGTTCCTCGAAATGGTGGACAAATGCTATTCAGACCCCCTCACAATCGATCACATATTTCTTTGTCACCTCAATCTCGTGTTCGCAATTGGACTGTCATTTGCTACGCCTGAATCTGGAACCCGGGAAGCTGATGTCATTGCCTCTTTGAGAGCGAAATACCCTGATCAATCAGAAGTATTCTTTCTGAATGCTAAGAGGATCAATAATCCCATCATTGGCTTGGAAGACGCCGATCTGTGGTCAATACAAGCTTTGCTCTTGATGGCTTTATACATGCTGCTGAAAACAAAGAGAAATCCAGCATTTGCCTACATTGGTATCGCACTTCCTGTTCTAGCACGATGCTATCCTTTGCTGACTTCAGACAGGCATGGCAGTGCGTACAGCATATACCCTCGGTTTACATCGTGAAGAGACCTTGGTTATCTTCCCTGCTGAACAGCAATCCGCTCGCAGGAACCTTTGGCGATCGTTGTTCATTTTGGATCGTTTTCTGAGTGCATCACTCGGTCGCCCCATGGCAATAGCAGACGAAGAGTGCTCCGAAGAGGCTCTCAATCCATCATCAAGTTTGTACTCTGCGCCACAGCTCAGTCCTCACCAATATTGCACGGCTGGGCTAGAAGCCGCCGTCCGCAGCTGCCATGTGGTTGGTATCATTCTCAAAAAAGTCTATCTACAACGTAAGATATCGACTAGACTTGCCCAAGAGCTTGCAAATCAATGTAAGAGCTGGCCAGAGAATCTTTCACCGTCATTACATTGGCGTCAGGCATCCCGTCAGAACCGCAGACAAGCGATTGCCATCCTTCACTCCAATGAGGTCTATTGCCATTCGATCATTCTGCTCACGCGACCCTTTTTTCTCTATCTTCTTAGTAAAGAAATTGAACAGACATGTCTTGGCGCTGGCCAACAGCCTCAACGACATCGAGAACGTATGGAAAGGTTCTCAGACGCCTGTATAACTGCCTCGACACACACTGTCGCCCTTGTTCAGAATGCGTATGAAGGCCAATACCTCCCTAAACTCAACCCATTCACCACTTACTGTCTCCTTGCTGCTGCGCTCGTCATCTTCTCGAACGAGTTCGCTCGTCCGGCATCGTCAAGCGCATTGACTCAGCAATGTATGGCCAATTCGATCACACTCATGTCCTACTTTGGCGAAATGGACCCGCAAGCAAAACGTGCGGCTCACGTGCTCATAGAATTTCGCAACGTCATCACGAGGCACAGGACCTCCTCAGCTTTTCAGCTCCAGCCAACGCCCTACCAGACTCCTCTCCCAACCGTGCCAACAGGACCGAATATCTCGGCCCCGTTTCAGTCGGGATTCGCCCCAATGCTCCCGCTGCCAGGGGCTACCTCGGCACCCTCTGAGCATCCTGTCCCAGCTCCGAAAACAGCCCCGACTTCATTGAACACCGCTACCTCGGGCCCACCGTCGATGCAACATGAGGAATCGTTCTCAGGACTTTTGGATCTGGAAAACACCGTGCTTCCCAGCTTCTCTGATCACAATTCCTCAGGGACAGACGAGCATATCGACTTTGATTCGTTGTGGGCATGGCCTGGCTCAACACCTACTCCTTCTCCTGGTATCGGGAGTGCGGGCGGTGTGCCGGAGAGGAATGGCAACGGTAGTGCGGCTCGGGGCTTTCTTGGAGATGCTGGTGGTTTGCCAGTGGCGTCTCTCTTCCAACAAGCCTGATGTTCCGCAAACCTGTGAAGCACAGATATACGATACAATGCTCCTCTGTCCTACGGCGCGGTCCGGGAATGACAATTAACGGCTTACGTGTGTCTCTAAACGAGGACATCGGAGAAAATGTCAGAGGGCCTTTTGGAGACGGAACCTAGAAGAGGGTGGCAGTGGCATACCCATCATCGAGGAGTTTAAGACTAATCTCGAGGAGGTTCAATGCCCGACTAGCTAGATGTGGTCCTGCAATCTAGATATGCTACACTGTGGGCATATAATAGTGGAGAACAGATTCTTGGCCGCGCGACTACATCTACGTGTTGCACTTCTCTATCGTCTACAGATGATGAAAGTGCTTCCATCTTCGAGTCCTCACCCCTTGGTCTTGCCGCTCGGCCGAAGTCGATAGTGGGTCCTGGGATCAAAGGCTTCTACGCCGGACTCGACAAGGGCAAAAAGAGCTCGGCCTGGCCGTGGAATGCTCCATGAAACAGGGTAATTCATTTACTGTTTACAGCTCCGTTGAAGAGGATCTAAGGATCTTCGGGATGGTACCTCGTGGCAGCTTCTCGATTGGAACAAATCCCCGTGGGTTAGCGGTGGTGGGTGAGGTAGGGTGAGGTAGGGTGAGGTCTGATAGGGGCGGGTCGCTTAGAAGGCTTGGCGAGACATGAAACCAACTTACGTGTTACCAGTTCCCCTCACTAATCATTGTTCCGCTGCTTGGTATGACCTCCTTTTCCCTCTCCAAGCATCGACAGACTGATAATTCTCTGTCCCGTGCTCCGCTGATGTTATTGCGCTTTTGGTCAATGCTTTGTCATGTTGGATCTACGGGGCCGCTCTCACCGCTCCAGGTGGGACGAGAACTGTTTCATCCCCCCACCATGACCGCGGCATAGGCGCCAGGGAGATCATAATGACGGTAAAAACCTTGCACTACGTGAAATTACATCCTATCACCTTGCTCGCGGTCAGATCCAATCTCTCACATGCTCCCCGCCCGTGATGAAGGATGGTTACGTCAAAGTAGCCATGTTTCGAATTCCTTCATTCTCCTTCCTCTTGCCGAGATGGCCCCCAGACGGTTCCTATACATCTTCTACCGAATGCATCCTTTCCGGGAGCTCTTGACCTTGTCTTGTCTCTCTTCCCGTTTGATGTGCTTTTCAGTCTTTGGCGGCAGCGTTCACCACATTCGTTTGACTTGCATATAGTGTCTCTACTTCTCACAATTGCACCCCCACTGTCTTTACTTGACGCTGCGTTTATTCTTCTACTGCAATGCATTGCATCTCCAAGCTCCTCGCTGGCTCGATTGTGGCTTTCGGCGCAGCTCGGACTGTCGCCGCTGGTGTCAAATTCGCAGGTGTCAATATCGCTGGTTTCGATTTCGGCTGCAGTACCGATGTACGTCCATGCCACTCCCCTCCCCATCATCCGACATTAGCTATACTAACCGCTGCCTCTTCCCTCCAGGGCACCTGCACCCTCTCCTCCGTCGACCCGCCCCTTCACCAATACGGCGGCAACGACGGCGCGGCCCAGATGTCGCACTTTGCAAAGGACGACGGCCTCAACATCTTCCGCCTCCCCGTCGCCTGGCAGTACCTCGTCAACAATGTCCTCGGGGGCACCCTGGACGCGGGCAACTTTGGCAAGTACGACGCCCTGGTGCAGGCGTGCTTGGAGACGGGCGCGCATTGCATTATCGATATTCATAATTACGCGAGATGGAACGGCAAGGTGATTGGGGCCCCTGGCGGGCCGACGGCGAGCGATTTCTCGGGGCTGTGGGGGCAGTTGGCGGGGAAGTATAAGGGGGAGGGGAACGTGGTGATGGGGTTGATGAATGAGCCGCATGATAGTATGTTGGATGTTGGACGGTGCTGGACTGGGAGGGAAGGCTGACGCGTGCATCAGTTGAGACGACGCCCGGTCTGGCGTCCTGGGGTGCTTCGGTCCAGGCGGCTGTGACTGCCATTCGCAAGGCTGGCGCGACGACCCAGATGATCCTTCTCCCCGGTACGTAGCTGACCCTTGCCCTTCCCGATCAAGCTCACGCTCCTGACCACTCGACAGGCAACGGCTACACGGGCGCCTCGACCTTTGTCTCGGGCGGCTCTGCCCCCGTCCTCGCCGGCGTCACCAACCCGGACGGCGGCACCGACAACCTCGTCTTCGACGTCCACCAGTACCTCGACTCGGACTACTCGGGCACCTCGACCGCCTGCACCACCAACGGCATCAGCAGCGCCTTCCAACCCCTGCTCAAGTGGCTCCAAACCTCGAAGCGCCAGGCGCTGCTGTCCGAGACGGGCGGCGGCAGCAGCAGCGCCAGCTGCCTGACGGACGTGTGCGCCGCGTTGGATTTCCTGAATGAGAACTCGGCGAGCTTTTTGGGCTGGGTCGGGTGGGCGGCGGGCAGTTTTGCCGATTCGTATGTGTTGAGCTTGACGCCGACGGGGGGGACGGATGTCCCGTTGATGACGCAGTGTTTTGCGGGCAAGTTCAAGGGGGGTGCGGGGTTGGGGTCTGGTTCGAGTACTGGGACTGGGACTGGGACTGGCTCTGGGACTGCTTCTGCCTCTAGCCCTGCCTCTAGCTCTAATTCTGGCACTGGCTCTGGCACTGGCACTGGCTCTGGCACTGGCACTGGCTCTGGTACTGGAACTGGAACCGGAACTGGTTCTGCCTCTAGCTCTGCCTCTAGCTCTTATTCTGGTACTGGCTCTGGTTCTGGCTCTGGCTCCGGTTCCGGCTCCGGCTCCGCCGGCAAACAACCCAAAGCGCCAATTCCCGCCCCCTCATCACCCGCCAGCAGCGTCCCCCCACCACCACCTCCTCCTCCCGCCGCTCCAACAACATCCACTCCCGCCTCCCCCATCGGCGGCGGCGGTGGATCTCCCGCTCCAACCACCCTCTGCACCTTCCAGTCGTACAGCTCGTACTACCCGACGGGCACGGCGGCGTCGGCGGGTGGTAGGCCCACGGCGTACGTGGTGCCGCAGGGGTGGGGATGCGGGATGGTTGGTGGTCAGGGAAGTGGTCAGGGGGGTGGTCAAGGAGGAGGTCAGGGAAGTGGGCAGGGCGGTGGCCAAGGAGGTGGTCAAGGTGGTGGTCAAGGTGGTGGTCAAGGTGGTGGTCAAGGTGGTGGTCAAGGTGGTGGTCAAGGTGGTGGTCAAGGTGGTGGTCAAGGTGGTGGCCAGGGTGGTGGTCAAGGAGGAGGTCAAGGAGGTGGGCAGGGAGGAGGCCAGGGAAGTGGGCAGGGCGGTGGTCAAGGAACCAACCAAGGCACCAACCAAGCCCCCAACCAAGCAACCAGCCAGTCCTCCAACTCTCAGACGGGCTCCCAACAACCCTACCATCCGCCCTCGAACCACCTCGATCCCGCTCGTCCCCTCTGGTCCAATTCCACCACTACTGCCACCACGCCGTCGTCGGCCGAGGATAAGAAGGGCAAGAAGGGCAAGAAGGGGGATGCGTGTAAGGCGAAGGTCAGTGCGTCGGGGACGGCGAAGGTGAGGAGGAGGAGGGGGAGGAGGGGAGATTAGAGGGTGTGAGAGAAAGGGGAGGAGGCGGTTATATTCTTGTGTTTAATTAGTTTTTTTTTTTTTTTTT